>CAUYQV010035633.1:0-29609 GCA_963574575.1 Galagoides demidoff | reverse complement strand
TTCAGCTATTTCTTTTCTCAGAGTTTCATAGTTCTCTTAATAGAGATCTTTCATTTCCTTTGTTAGGTCAATTCCCAAATAGTTCATCTCCTTTGGCACTACTGTAAAAGGAATAGAGTCCTTGACTATTTTTTCAGCTCGACTATTGCTGGTAAATATAAAAGCTACTGATTTGTAAATATTGATTTTGTATCCTGAGACCCTGCTGTATTCCTTGATTACTTATAAAAGTTTTGTAGTTGAGTCCCTGGGGTCTTCCAGGTATAGGATTATATCATCTGCAAAGAGTTAGAGTTTGATCTCCTCTGACCCCATTTTGATACCCTTGATTGCCTTCCCTTCCCTGATTGCCGTGGCTAAGACTTCCATTACTATGTTGAATGTCAGTGGAGTCAATGGGCATCCATGCCTAGTTCCTGATCTGAGTGAAAATATTTTCAATTTTACTCCTTTCAATATGATATTGATTGTGGGGTTTGTTGTGGATGGCCTCTATCAGTTTAAGAAGTGTCCTGTCTATCTATGCCTATTTTCTTTTTCTTTTTTTTTTTTTAGACAGAGTCTCACTATGTCACCTTGAGAGGAGTGCTGTGGTGCCACAGCTCACAGCAATCTCAAACTCCTGGGCTAAAGCTATTCTCTTGCCTCAGCCTCCCGAGTAGCTGGGACTACAGGTGCCCACCATAATGCCCAGCTGTCTTTTGGTTGCAGTTGTCATTGTTTAGCAGGCCTGGGCTGGGGTGAACCATTAACCAACTTTGGACCCAGCTTGGCAATGTAATTCTGCCCCATACCCCAAGAAGTCTGAGCGAGGAGAAACAGATCAAATGGCAGGGTACAATACAGGAGGAAAAGGGGGGAGAAGGGGCTACTCCTAGGAACAGAGAGGGATGCTTCTTTGTGTTTTTACTTTTTTGGCTATTTTCATGGGCACTTAGGGTGTGTGGAGGGAGTGCATCAGGTGAGTCTGCCCTGGTGACAGGCCACAAAAGCTAAGGGATGGGAACTTTGTTGAGCAGCTACTAAGGGGCTCCTGGGCTGAAGGGAGAGGGAATTCAGCCATGGAAGAAACAGAGGTTGGGCAGCTCTGGGGCCTCTGGCTGGTAGGACCAGTCTCAGGGTTTGAAACCTTGTCTTGATGTTGTCAGCACCATAGAGTTCAAGTTCTAGCCTCTGTTCATCCTTAATATTCCTGGGGAGAGAAGCTGGTGGCTCTGCCTGGCCAGGTAACTGCATCTCAGATCTGTGGGCCCAGCAGGTGGCAGGGCCCTGGACACAGACACAGCTAGCTTCTGGTGGTCATCTGTGAGCTCAGGCCAAGAACTGAAGGCAGGGACAGGCCTCCTTCTCAGAAGCAGTATCCTGCAAGGAACACGCAGGATCTTATTTGCTATTTACTCAGTTCTCAGCCTGTGCCTTGACAACTTTAAATAACACTTTTTAATTTATCTCAGTGTCCAGTTTTAGTTCTCTCCAATTGAAGCGAGCCTCTGTACATCCTAGCCTTGGTTATTCATTCTGTACGGTCATCTTATTTATTTATTTATTTTTTAATCCTCTCTACCTATGTGATTCTGGATAGTTCTCAGACTTTTTTTTCTGTTGAGCTGATTCTGTTTTCTGCAGTATCAATTTAAGGTTTTGTAGCTTCCACAGATTATTTTCCCGGGTCTTTTGTAGGTTTCCTATTTTTGCATTGATTTAAAACTATTGTGGGCTGCTCTGGTCTCAAAGTTGCCATGTCCTCTGTCATTTCCAAAATGCCTCACTTCAGCAAGTGTGCTGCTTCTGTTCTCTGAGAACCCTTCCCCAGGGGTCACAGAGGCATGTTCCCCCATTTGCTTATGAGTCTTTGAATTTAACTTCCTTTCCTTTGTAGTTATTGTTGAGACTTTTTTTGGTTGTGGGAAGAATGTTCCAGGCATGACATACCATCATGTTTTTAGAAGTCAGTAGCCTCTAACAAGGTGAAACTGGATGAAGATAAAAGTAAACTTTTGTTCTCAGTTTAAAAAGCAGCTCAGTCAAATGGCTTTGTCAAGATACAAAAATGTTACATTTTTTGAAATTATCAAATACCATGTAAAAGTGACACTCTCAACCATTCTTCACCCCAGGGGTCCCTTCTCCTGGGGCATGGCTGCTCTAAACTTGGTGCTGCTTCCTCTGTGAACGGGGCATTAAGGTGGTAGTTTCTGGGAATGGATCCTAATAAGCACAGCAACAATGCCAGAAAACACTGCAGAGGTTTGATAGATATGACCACATAAAATGACAAATGACAAAGTATAAAAGAAACTCTTATAAATCAGAGAGAGAGAGCAGCACCCTAATGGGGCAAACAGTATAAACAGACTAGAAATAATTGAAAGAATGCAAAGGTCCTAGTGGGCCAATTAGGGACAGACAAGCCCTCTTGTACTCTGGCAAGGTCAGGTGGGTGGTGCTGGGCTGACCCATCTCCAGTCTACATCTGAACATCCCCACTTTTCCTTTCTGACCTGGCCATCTCTTTCATGAGACCCCAAGACTCCAGCCTGAGGATGTGTGATAGGGAAGTATAGCAGCAGAGCTTAAAAGAGCCAAATAGGAAGTTAAATTTTGGTCACAAAGCAAATGAAAAGTACTTTATTATGGATCCATAAGAAGAAGACATTAAGATCTAAATTTATTAATCTATGCTTATATGCAGCCTGTACATCCAAGGTATCATGTAGCCCTAATAAAAGGAATAAGTGAGAAATAGTATCTTGTTTGAAATACCTTTTCTTGATTACTAGTGAGATTGAGAATATATTCACTTTTAGTGGCCCCATTTACTTTTTCTTCTGTGAACTGTCTGTTTGATCCTGTCCTCACCCACATTATACCTTTTCCTTACTTATTTATAAAGATGTTTATTTGAAACAGCTATTAACCACTAGCATATTACATGTATTGTCAACTATTTTCTCCCTGTCTGCAATTTGTCTTTTTATTTGTTTATGGCAACATTCATTTAGTTTTTGAAATATTCAAATCTGTCAGTCATTTCCTTTATGATTTCCTGGCTTTGCTTCCTGCTTACTGAAGCCTTATTCACAGTGGGATTTTAAAAATAATCTTCTATATTTGGTTCTAAAACTTTGTTAGACTTTTTATGTTTAGTTCTTTAACCCACCTGGAGTTTACTCTTACAAATGGTGTGAAGAAGAATCTAACATTATGGGTTTAAAAATGCATACTGAGTTTCCCCAAAGCATCTGCTGAGCCTCTGTCCTTCCAGCTCTGGTTTGAATGCCTCCTCTACCCCATACACATACAAATTTCCACATACACATGAATCTGTCTTTAGATTTTCTGTATTAATTACTGCAGTCTTTTTTGAAACTTTTCTTTTCTTTTTTTTTTTTTTTTTTTTTTTTGAGACAGAGCCTCAAGCTGTTCCCTTGGGTAGAGTGCCATGGCATCACAGCTCATAGCAACCTCCAACTCCTGGGCTCAAGCGAGCCTCCTGTCTCAGCCTCCCAAGTAGCTGGGACCACAGGTGCCTGCCACAACGCCCGGCTATTTTTTGGTTGCAGCCATCATTATTGCTTGGTGGGCCCGGGCTGGATTCGAACCTGCCACCTTAGGTGTATGTGGCTGGTGCCTTAGCCACTTGAGCCACAGGCACCGAGCCTGAACCTTTTCAAAAACACTTTCAGTATTTCTATGTGTTTTCTCTTTCAGATGAACTTTCAAATCAATTTCTAACTGGCAATATTCTTCTGGGATTTTGCAAGCAGAGGAGAAAAAGTTATTTTAATTCTTTTGGGGAAAAATAAAGTTTTTAATGGTTTGTTTGGGATTGGGTCAAGATGTCCCTACATACTAAATTGTCACATCTGGCTACCTTGAAGTCCAGTCCCAGCAGTGTTAGCAACAAGGTGAGGCTGTGGGCATCTGTCCTGATTGCCTGTCCAGGTCCTGGGCATCACTCCCCAGCTTGTGGGAGGGGCACTGGGCAGCCCAGACAGACAAAGGCCAGGCTGAAGAATGGACCAATGTGTGGGGGACTGTGGGGAACCTTGGCAGGGAAGCACCCCACTTTGGCACCCTCCCATGGACAATAATTGCCCTAAGTTGGCCTGGCATTTTTGGAGAAAGGTTTACTCCTATTCATTATGTGCACATGTGTAAATTCAAACACACTAACTCAGCAGAGCCCTGATTTTCATGACCATCAGTCGCTGTCATGCTACTTTTTTGCAATTTGCCCCATCTCCAGTAGACAAGAGATATTTGATTTAACTAATTCATTGTTAACTATTCAAATATCCTTTATGACATCATTTTAAACAACTGTACTTGTGCAAGCGTGGATGCAATGTGCCAGCTATATTTTTAATGCACATTCAAATAAAAGACATGCGTATCTATTTGTTACTTCAAATCACTTCCACCCACACACTGGTAGGAAGGACAGAGCATGGCTCCACAGCCCTTGGTGCTAGCCCTGCCTTTATGAGAACCCCTCTGAATGACCAGGAGGAAAGAATGTCAGAATTGAGGCTTCTTCCACCCCTTGTGGAATCAAGAAGTCCACCTCGTTCTGCAATTGCAAAGCCACTTACCCTCACTGGCCCAGGGCCTGTGAGCTCCCCTGGAGCAGGTTCCCAGGCATGGACTCTCTGGGTAATGGAATCTGCGCTGGGAAACACAGGCTCCGACACAGCAAAGCTAGAGTTTGTTCTGGCTCTGAATCAATGCGTGTTCTTATTTCTGCAGCTCGCACTCAGGGGGCTGGGGGAGGAAATGGACATGGGGGGGCGGAGGGGGACAAGGCACACAGCACCGCTGGCCCAGATCCACCTGCCCCACCAGCACGCCAGCATGGGAATCCCTGATGGGTGAGGGATGGGGTCAGCTGAGCAGAGCCCAGGAAGGGCGGGGCCTCTTCAAAGCATTCTCTCAGGGAGGCTTGGGTAGCCCAGGGACTCTAGCCCTCAGCCTGCCAGCCCTGCTCAAAGGCCCTCTGTCTCTCCCAGGCCTGGGGTTGGGAGCCAGCCCTGAGATAATGAAGGCAGCGAGCTGGGGGTGCTCATTCAGACCGTGTCCCTGGCTGTAAGAAGGCAAAAGAGGGCCCCAACAGAAAGAGGACTGGTTGGGATCACACAGCCAGCAAGTAGCTCTGGCCTTGGTCCCCTGCACCAGACTAGCCACTCATGACTCCAAGGTGACAGAAGTAGCTGCCTTGGCCACATTGTGGGGAACCAATGCCACAGGTATCATGCAAAGGAGGACTGAAGGAAATTTTAATTTTTTTTTTTTAAGAGTTTTTTTTTTGGCCGGGGCTGGGTTTGAACCTGCCACCTCTGGCATATGGGGCCAGTGGCCTACTCCTTTGAGCCACAGACAACGCATGGAAATTTTAATTTTTAAATGTAGGAAAATACAGTACAGAATGCTAAACTAAAATACTTAAAAACCTTGAGGCAATAAATAATTTTTAAAGGAAATGTCAAGTACCCTAAGTAGCTCAAGATGTCAAAAAGGCAGCACATGAAAAGAAATCACACTTAGGTGCAATGTCAATGTAGCAGAATAGGAAAAGAATCCAACATGACAAAAAAAGTTTGTCTAAGGAATGTGGGCATGGATCATCATTACAAAATCTATTAATGAAATTCTTTGGGTTTTTATTTCTATTAATGAAATTCTTTAGATTATTAGGCAAAGTAAGAAATTCTCACCTCAAACAATTCCCAATAAGTATTTTGTAAAACGTAATACCACGTTTAGTATAAAAGAAAATATCCTTAATAAAGTAAAGGGACTTTTATCAGAACCCAGCAGGAATCACTATACTTTCAGAGAAATATTCCAGTGATAATTAATGCCTTTGAGAATCCAATGGAAAACGTGAGCATTATCCCCATAAAAATAAACATATGGATGTGCATTCAAAATTCTGTACAGATTTTTAAGGGGCTTATGGACTGCCTGAAGCCTATTAGAGGCCCTGTTGAGTATCTATGGACCCTGGCTTAAAATTATGTGGGGTAACAGACTCAGATTACATATACATTTCTGGATTCAAATCCCAGTTCTGTACTCAGTTGTGTAACTGTGGGTAATTTATTTAGCCTCGACTTTGTACCTTGACTTCCTCATCTGGCAACTGTGGCTCAGAATGCAGCCTACTTCACAGTATTGTTAGAGGATTAAATAAGGGTAATATTTGTAAAGTTCCTGGAATATAAGTGGCATATAAAGCCTGTTATTGATATCATTTAAACATTCTTTTGGGGAATAAAATAAAGATTCCTGCCTCATTTATGACTGTTTCATACTGCATCTGAGATCCTTATATTAAAGAAAAGTTAACTGTGGAACAGCCTCAGGAAGGTCCTTGGGGAGGCGTTGCAGAAGCAGGCATTGTTATCATAGCATGACAGCTGCATGCATCTTACTGCCCCTGTAGACCTTCTAGAGGGACCAGATATGGAGGTGGAAGACAGTGATACTGATGATTCCTACCCTGGGTAGACCTAGGCCAATGTATGTGTTTGTGTCTTAGTTTTTAGCAAAAAAGTTTAAAAAGTAAAAAACTTTAAAAATGAAAAGCTTATAGATTAAGCTTTGATTCTTATAACACTTAGCTTAAATATTGTCTGGGCATGGTGGCTCACATGTTAATTCCAGCACTTTGGGAGGCCAAGGTAGGAGGATGACTTAAGGCCAGCCTACGAAACATAGGGAGATTCTGTTTCCAAAAAAAAAGAAAGGAGGGTGGCACCTGTGGCTCCATGAGTAGGGCACCAGCCCCATATACTGAGGATGATGGGTTAGAACCCAGCCCTGGCCAAACTGCAATAAAAAAATAGCCGGGCCTTGTGGTGGGCGCCTGTAACCCCAGCTACTTGGGAGGCTGAGGCAAGAGAATCACCTAAGTCCAAGAGCTGGAGGTTGCTGTGAACTATGATGCCATGGCACTCTACCAAGGGTGACAGAGTAAGACTCTGTCTCAAAAAAAAAAAGAAAAGAAAAGAAAAGAAAAGAAAGAAGTTAATTACCCAGGGGTGGTGTCATATGCTTGTAATCCTAGCTTCTTGGGAGGCCGAGGCAAGAAGTTGGCTGCTTGAGGGTGCTGTGAGCTATGATGATGCCGCTGCACACCAGCCTGGGTGACAGAGCAAGACCTGGTCTCTTAAAATAAAAAGAATAAGAATATAAAGAAAGAAAATATTTTTGTGCAGCTGCATAATGTATTTGTAGTTTAAGCTAAGTGTTACAAGAATCAAACTTTTAAAAATCTAGATGTTTATAAAGTGGTAATAAGGTTAATTTATTTTTAAAGAAAATAATGTTTTTTATAAATCTAGTATCCAGTGTTTTTAAGGTCTACAGCAGAATACAGAGTTGTCCTAGGCCTCGCCTTTCATTCACCACTCATATTCACTCACTCTCCACCTCCTCACTGACTCACCAGCCCTGCAAGTTCAATTCATAAGGCCCTGTAGAGGTATACCATTGTTTATCTTTTATATCATATTTTTACTGTACCTATTCTATGTTCAGCTGTATTCAGATACACAAATACTTACCACTGTATTACAGTTGCCCACAGTACTCAACATACTAACATGCTATACAGGTTTGTAGCCTAGGAGCTATAGGCTATCATCCCATATGGCCTAGGTGTGTAGTAGGCCAGACCAAATGGGTTTGTGAAAATATGCTCTATCATGTTTGAACAATAACAAAATTCCTACTCTCAGGAATTTAGATATCTAACCCAGTCATATGATCTGACCTGGCATCAGATCACCTCACTTCCACCCTAACTTCGCAAGAGAGAGAGCAAGTCTGGACTTAGGCCCAGTTCCTGCCAAAGATCTACAGAGGGCAGACCAAACCCTACTGGAGGGCAATGAGGGCCATTCTCTAGGAAGATCCCAGTTGGAATTACCAAACTAAAGCTCCTGGGGTCCACCTCCATAAGCACATGGTCCAGTGTCTTTTACAGGAACTAAAGAAAGCAGCCCATAAGGCTGTCAATCATGACAAATTAAAAGAAATAACTCAGAAACAGAATGAAAATCCTGCCCAATTTTTAGCCCATCTAAGGAAGCCCTACTGTGCTATTCCATCCTATAACCTGAGAGCAATGAGGGCCAGACTTGTTAAATTGCATTTTATCTCTTAGTCTACACCCCATATCTGGAAAAAACTCCAAAATCCCCCCAGGGCCTTCAGACCCCACAGCAATATCTTATTGACTTGGCCTGCAAGATCTTCAATAATTGAGAAGAGGCTTATAAGCAGCAATGCCTCTCAGAGCTCCAGTTATTGGATTCTGGCATTAGACAATACCTGGCTACTTCTCAAAACTCCTCTTGACAGTCAAAAAAATCAAGATCTCCCAGGCAGTCACTGTGGCTCAAAGGAGTCGGGTGCCGGCCCCATATACAGGAGGTGGCGGGTTCAAACCCAGCCCCAGCCAAAAACAGCAAAAAAAAAAAAAGAAAGAAAGAAAAAGAAAATATCCCCCAGGACCACGTCTCAAACGCAGTAGGCTGGTACATTATGCAGAGCAGTGCCCAAATCCAACCCCCACCCCTCAAGCCACACCCAGCCTGCAAAGATTCTCACTGAAAGTCTGACTGCCCAGGTCCTTCTGAGAATCTGGTTTGCAGCCACTTCCAGGACTTGACTGAATTTCCTGACCTCTTGGGCCCAGCTGCTGAAGAGCGTTGATACCCTGATATCACAAGAACTAAACTTTGGGTATTTTTGCTAGAGGAAGGTAAGCCAGTCTCTTTAATAATAGACACAAGGGCCACCTTCTCCACACTGCCATCTTATAAAGGTCCTATAAAACAAACAGATCTCTGTGGTGGGTACTGACAGTAACTTACTGTGCCCTCACACTACTCCACCCTTGTGGTGCTCACTTCTTGGACACTCTTTCTCACATTCATTCCTTGTTATTCCTTCATGCAGCATCCCCCTACTAGGTAGAGACATCCTCTCAAGATTGTAAGCAACGCTGATGATTTCCATTGGCTTTTTTGTTTGTTTTTTGTTTTGTTTTGTTTTGTTTTTTCCTTTTATTAAGTCATAGACACATAGATCATGAATACATTTATGCTTTTGTGGGGTGCAATGTGTTTTTTTAATACAATTTGGAATGGTTGCATCAAACTAATTAATATAGCTTTCACCTCATTTACTTAATTATTGTGTTAAGACATTTATGTTCTATACTTGGTAGATCACAACTATAACCCACTGGCTTTTAAACCTGCTTCTCAGCTGACCTGAGTTCTTTCTCTCTCCTCCACCCCTCAGGATGCTGTATGTACTTCTCTCTTATACCAAAATATTTTCAATCCCATACTGGTACCTGACACATATATCCAAGCAGACAATAATACACCTCTGTCTGGCTCCGTAACTATAGACTTTCCTGCTGTAGCCTCCTCCAAATTAACTTGCTTCAGTCTTACCAGTATGGGAGACTCTGTAGTCATTATAAAGCCTGATCTCTGCTCCATCAACTCAACTTTTCCCTTATCTGCTTCCTCCTGTACTCCTCCAGGAATATTTATTCTCTGCAGCTGGTCTATCTATCAGTGCCCGCATGCTAACCATCTTGGTTTCTTGGTCTGTGCACCTGAGTTTTCCTCACCCCTCAAGTCTCTTTTGTGAATGACTCCTCCCTAACTTAGGCCCTGATGCATCCCCCTACTTCCAGACAAAACAGAGATGCCTTCCTCCCCGTACTCCTTGGGGCAGGCATAGTGGCTGGAATTGGCACAGGCACTGCGCATAAGTACATTAACCCACTTTTACCACTCTCCCTAGAACTTAATGAAGACATGGGAAAAGTAGCAGAGTCCTGCTACTCATGGCTGCAGTAGTCCTTCAAAATCACTGGGCCTTAGATTTAATTATAGCAGAAAAAGGAGGCACATGTATCTTTGGGGGTCGGGAATGTTGTTTCTTTGTGAACCAGTCAGGAATAATCACAGGGAAGGTAAAAGAACTCTGTGGACAAACAGAGACAAATAGATCTTAAATCATCTAATCCCTGGCCCTTATTAGATTCCTGGCCTCCTTGGTTATTTCCTATTCTGGGGCCACCAATTATGATCTTTCTCATTCTCAGTCTTGGACCGGTAATTCTCTGCCTCATCTTCCAATTTATTGGTCAGGCAATCACTAGAAAAATAACCACTCATATCCTCACCCCATGTGGATAACAACCAGTTCAGACTGAAGACCCAGGAATGTTCATATAAACACCACTCCCTTCCCCCTCCCATTTTCCTTACAGGTAGCCCGTGCTGCCCTTCAATTCACAGGAAGCAGTCAGTCAAAGAGACACCACGCCCATCACCCTCCCTCCTTATAATAGACTACCAAAACTGGGATAATAGGGCCAATAGAGACCTGCCCAAATAGAACCGTCCACTCAGGAAGGAATCAGTGCCTGAATGTCCCACCCAGGAAGAAATGAATGTACCAATCCCTACCACTCTGAACTTTCATATTCTCATCTACTTTAACCCACGTGCTGACTCTTTTCTTGGACTCAGCTCACTTAAACCTGAGTGGAATAAAGACCACATTGCCCACACAGAACCTGGACTCTAATTCCTTTTGTTCATGTCTCAGAATAATTTCTCTTTTTTGGTCCTTAACCTCTCATAGATTTCATTCAAATTAAAAACATTAGTGCTTCAAAGGTCATGTTACCAAAGCTTAGCACTTACTTTTGAAGCCAAATCAGAGGAAGAAAGGCAAGTGGTTTGAGAAAGAAAAAGTTTATTGATTCCTGGCAAATGAAGAGGAAAGACACTTCTGTCTAAATGCCACAGTCCAAAATGGAAGCAGGAATACAGAGCTTGTAAAGGAAGGGCCCTCACTTCTCAACTATATTTTTCCTCAACTATAGATAATGATTCTAAGATTCTAATTGTTCCATTTCTGCATCTCCAGAAACCAAGTTCAAAGCTGTGACCTCCACTTAGACCACAGAGACTTCTTTTTATTAAATGATAACTGTGTACATTTACGGGGTACAGTGTGCTGATTTGATACACAATGTAGAATGCATACATCAAACTGATTAACATAACCATCACCTCACTTACATATTAGTTGTGGTCAGATATTTATACCCTACTTTTAATTTGAAATGTACCATTGCATTGTACATAATAGGTGAGGTCCCACCAAATACCCTCCCTCCTCCAGCCTTCCCTCCTCTTGCCTCCTTCTTTCTCAATTAAAGTTATGTTTTATCATTTGTATGAATGTGTAGGTGATTATATATTGGTTTCATAATAGTATTGAGTATGTTGGATACCTTTTTCTTTCTTCTTGAGATACTTTACTAAAAAGAATATGTTTTAGCTCCATCCAGGCAAACAAAAGATGTAAGGTCTCCATCATTTTTTATGGCTGTATAGTATTCCATGACATACATATGCCACAATTTATTAATCCATTTATGAATTGATGGGCATTTGGGCTGCTTCCATGACTGGGCAATTATGAATTGGGCTGCAGTTAACATTCTGGTGCAAAGGCCTTTGTTGTAAAATGATTTTTGAACATCTGAGTAGATACCTAATATAGGAATTAGAGGATTGAATTAGGTCTACTTTTAGTTCCTTGAGTATTCTCCAAACTTCTTTCCAAAAAAGGTGGTATTAGTTTGCATTACCAGCAGCAATGTAGAAGTGTTTCCCTTTCTCCACATCAACATCTGTAGTTTTGGGATTTTGTGATGTGGGCTATTCTTACTGGAGTTAGATAATATTTCTAAGTGGCTTTGATTAGCATTTCTCTGATAATTAAAGATGATGAGCATGTTTTCATGTGTTTGTTGGTCATTTGCCTGTCTTCTTCAGAGAAATATCTGTTCAAGTCTCTTGCCCACAAAGTAATGGGGCTATTTGTTCTTTTCTTATTGATTAGTCTGAGTTCTCTGTGGATTTTAGCTATCAGACCTTTGTCGGAAATACACCCTGCAAAAATCTTTTCCCATTCTGAATGGTGTCTGTTTGCTTTACTTACAGTGTTCTCAGCTTTGCAGAAGCTTTTTAATTTGATCAGATCCAGTAATATATTTTTTGTGTTGCTTCAATTGTCAGGGGGTTCCTCCTTGTAAAATATTTCCCCAGGCCAATTTCTTCATGTGTATTCCCTGCACCCTCTTCTAGTATTTTTATAGTTTCATGTCTTAAGTTTAAGTCTTTCATTCAAAGATAATAGATTTTTGTTAGTGGTGCAAGGTAGGGGTCCAGTTTCAGTCTTCTATAGGTTGCTAGCCTGTTTGCCCAGCACCATTTGTTAAATTGGGAATATTTCCCTCAATGAATGTTTTGACACGCTTATCAAACATCAAATGATGATAAGTGGCTGGGTTCATCTCTTGGTTCTCTATTCTGTTCCAAAGATCTACCTCTCTGTTTTGGTTTCACATCAGAATTCTACCAAACCTTTAAAGAGGAACTAGTACTTAAATTACATAATCTATTCCAAAACATAGAAAAATAAGGAATACCTCCCAACACAGTCTATGAAGCAAATATCACCTTGATTCCCCAAACCAGGAAAGGATCAAACAAAGAAAGAAAACTATACACCAATATCATTAATGCATATCAGTGCAAAAATATTCAATAAGATCCTAGCAAACAGAATTCAATGACACATCAAAAAATATATACACCATGATCAAGCTGGTTTTATCCCAGGGTGACAAGGTTGGTTCAACATACATAAATCTATATAATATATCACATAAAATAAAAAACATAGACCATATACTTCTATCAATTGATGCAAAAAAAGCTTTTGATAATATCCAGCAGTTCTGTTCCATGGTCAGAACACTTAAGAAAATAGGCTTAGATGGGTTATTTCTTAAACTGATAGAGGCCATCTATGGCAAACCCACAGCCAATATCATACTGAATGGAGTAAAATTAAAAACATTTCCACCCAGATCTGGAACTAGACAAGGATGCCCATTGTCTCCACTGCTATTCAACATAGTAATGGAAATCTTAGCCATCACAATCAGGCAAGAGAAGGCAATCAAGTGTATTCAAATAGAGTTGGAGGAGATAAAACTCTCACTCTTTGTGGATGATATAATCTTATACCTGGAAAATCCCAGGGACTCAACAGCTTATAAGTAATCAAGAAATACAGCAGGGTCTCAGGATACAAAATCAATACTTACAAATCAGTAGCTTTGTATGTACCAACAATAGTCAAGCTGAAAAAATAGCCAAGGACTCTATTCTTTTTAAGGTAGTGCCAAAGAAGATGAAATGTTTGGAAATTTACCTAACAAAAGACATGAAAGATCTCTATAAAGAGAATTATGAAACTCTGAGAAAAGAAATAGCTAAAGATGTTAACAAATGGAAAAAATAGTCATGCTCATGACTGGGAAGAATCAATATTGTTAAAATGTCCATACTACCCAAAGCAATATACAAATTTAATGCAATCCCTATTAAAGCACCACTGTCATACTTTAAACATCTTGAAAAAATAGTACTTTGTTTAATATGGAATCAGAATAAACCTCATATAGCATTACTCAGAAATAAAAACAAATCAGGAGATATCACATTACCAGACTTGAGGCTATACTATAAATCCATAGTGATCAAAACAGCATGGGACCACTGAGACTTTGACCTCTGCCTGGTGGGGGTGGGGGTTCCATTTCTGTAGCCAAAGAAAAAAAGGTTTGCCCTTCCAACTACCTGCCTGAGGCAAGGATTTTAGTTCCCAAAAATAATGGGAGAAGTTTTAAAGAGACAGGAAATGTTTTTGCTAGTTGTTTCAAGCCATGCCCTCTGTTATATAGTCCCCACTCTCAATTTTACCCTCATATCTGTCTCTATGGGAGGAGGGGCAACTACTCTGTTACCAGCACTGTCAAGAAAGTGAAAAGACAATCCACAGAAAATATTTGCAAGTCATCTATCTGGTAACAGACTTGCATCTAAAATACATAAAGAATATAACTCAATGATAAAAAGATAGATAACCTAATTAAAACATGAACAAAGCATCTGAACAAACATTTTCCAAAGAAGATATGTCTAATAAGCATATGAAAAATGGTCAACTTTATTAGCCATTAAGGAAATGCAAATCAAGACCACCTGAGATACCACTTAACACCCACCAGAATAACTCCAATCAAAAGATCAGATAACTAGTGTCAGCAGGATGTGGAGTAATTGGAATCCTCATACATTGCTGGTGAGGAATGGAAAACAGCATGGCTGTTCCTTAAAATGTTAAACAGACTTATCATTTGACCAGGAATTTCAAGAAAATTGAAATATGTCCACGTAAGTACTTGCATACAAATGTTCCAAGCGACATGATTTGTATTAGCCAAAAGGTAAAAATAACCGAAATGCTTATCAAGTGATGAACAGGTAAAGAAAATGTGGAAATGTGATTTATCCATACAAGGAATGTTATTGATCATAAAAAGAATAAAGTACTGATGCTTGATTCATACAACATGACGGAATCTTAAAAACATCACGCTGAGTGAGAAAAGCCAGACATAGAACATTACGGATTATATGATTCCATTTATAGGAAATGTCCTGAATAGGTAAATAGGGACAGAAAGTAGATGTTGCCTTGGGTTTGGGGTATGGTAGGCTGGGGGTGGGGTAAGAGCTAAAGGGCACAGGGTTTTTTGTTGAGATGAAAATGCTCTGTGACATAGCATGGTGATAGCTGTACAACTTTGTGAATATACTAAAAACCACTGAATTATGTACTTTAAATGGGTGAGTCCTATGGCACCTAAATGGTATATTAATAAATCTGCTACAAAAAAAATAAAGTAAATATGCAAAAGTTCATGTGAGGAA
This sequence comes from Galagoides demidoff, assembly GCA_963574575.1. NCBI lineage: Eukaryota > Metazoa > Chordata > Mammalia > Primates > Galagidae > Galagoides > Galagoides demidoff. The sequence continues at coordinate 14,712 of CAUYQV010035633.1, read as the reverse complement.
AATAGTAACAGTAGGCTGGGTGTGGTGGTTCACTTGTGTTATCGTAGCACTCTGGGAGGCCAAAGCAGGTGGATTCTTTGAGCTCATGAGTTCAAGAACAGCCTGAGAAAGAGCAAGACCTACATCTTTAAAAATAGCTGGGTGTTGAGGCAGGCACCTGTAGTCACAGCTACTTGGGAGGCTGAGGCAAGAGAATTGCCTGAGCCCAAGAATTTGAGGTTGCTATGAGAACTCAACTGAGGGTGACAAAGTGAGACTCTGTCTCAAAGAAAAAAAAGAAAAGAAAAACTGACAATGAAGGACAACTCAGGACATATGATGAGAACTAAATAAGCAATCGTCTTCAGATTCCTGGAAAAGGAGACTCAAGATTTTAAAGACAGTGATTTCTTTCAGATTGATCTACTAATTCATTTCATGTACATTCAAATGGAAGTTATTTGAAATTCAATAATGGATTCTAAATTTCATGGGAAGCAATACATGTTTGAGATATTTTTTAAACGAAGGAGGGTCATGGTAGTTATTTGTCTATCAGATATAAAAACATAAAGGTACAGCGATCAAAAGAATCCTACAGGGAGCAGGAAAAGGCAAATGGAGCAATGAAGAACAGAGAAATAAGAACAATTGACACAAATTGGCTCTTCCGTTGGTGATCAAAGCAGCTTTCCAAATCAAAGAAATGGATTACAGTGGACCCTTGGACCAGTCAGTTGAAAATTTACTTTGCACAAAATTTATCTGTAAAACTTCTGGCTGTATCCACAACTCATGTCCTAATAGCCTACTGTTGACCAGAAGCCTTGTCAGTAACATAAACAGTTGATTAACACATACACTTTGTATGTATGTGTGTCATAGACTGTATTCTTACAATGAAGTAGGCTAGAAAAAAGAAAATGTTATTAAGAAAATCGTAAGGAAGAGAAAATATAGTTACTGTTCATTAGGTGGAAGAGGATCATTGTACAGGTCTCCATCCTCATCATCCTCACATGGAGTAGGCTGAGGAGGAAGAGGAAGAGGACAGGTTGGTCTTGTCTCTGGGGTAGCAGAGGCAGGAGACACTCTGCCCGTCAGACCTGTGCAGGTCAGACCCGTTATCCAAAGGCCAACTGTACATATGGTAAATAATATTGGTCTCAATGGCCCAAATCAGTAGGAGTTAGATTTCTTCCATAACCCATGCATCAAAATAAATTCCAGAAGAAATAAACACTAAGATATGAAAAATAAAACCTTGAAGGAATTAGAAGAAAATATAGAAAACTAATTCTATAAATTTGGCATGGTGAAAGCTGTTCTCAGTCAGCCAAAAAGGAAACGTTGGATGGATTTGTCCACGTAAAAACTAAAATTTCCACTTGGCAAAAGACCTTGAAATAAAGCTAAATGATGGAATGAAAAAATAGCTTAAACAGCCCCACATTTAACTGTTAGGGAGGCTAATGTAGCACAAAGCCTTTCCCCCTCCTTCTCTTCCTCTGCTCCTAAAACACAGACTCAGAGGATGTGGCTAGACTCATCTCCCAGAAGTTCATGCTGAAGGACCCTAACCTGACAGACAGCCTGTGGATTGTGCCCACACCCCATAGCCCCATACAAGAGGGGTCTCTAACTGCCCCCAGGTGCAGATGTCATCTTTGTACTGCCCAGGTAGGTCACTCTCATCTTTCAAAAAACCTGACCTGCACATCTCTGTAGTCTCATCATTTGGGGTCACTGTTTACACCTTTCCTATGGCAGTCCACCTGCCTTGGCCTCCCAGAGTGCTAGGATTATACTTGTCAGCCACCAAACCCAGCCAAAGTGCCTTATTTTTAAGAACTGCACATGGGAATGTATAGGCAACTTACCCTCAAATGGTTCAGAACAAAATACTCAGTGTTATGTAGACACATGCATATATGTACACTCATACATATATAGGGAAAAAAGATGATGAAGTGATAAGCAAGTGTGGCAAAATACTAATAGTAGGTTGACTCTGGGGAAAGAATAAATGGGTATTCTTTATAATATTTTTATTCTTATGACTTTTGTAAGTTTGAAATTATTTCCAGGTTAAAAGTTAAAAGTCCATGCATGTTCGGGCAGTGCCTGTGGCTCAGTGGGTAGGGCACTGGCGCCATGTACCAAGGGTGTAGGGTTTGAACCCAGCCCCAGCCAGGTAAAACAGCAACAAAAAAAAGCCGGGCATTGTGACAGGAGCCTGTAGTCCCAGCTACTCGGGAGACTTAGGCAAGAGAATCACTTAAGTCCAAGAGTTGGAGGTTGCTGTGAGCTGTGATGCCATGACACTCTACTGAGGGCGACAAAATGAGACTTTGTCTCAATTAAAAAAAAAAAAATCCATCCATGTTCCTGCCTCTCAATGTATGTCTCCTATTTTAGCTTTTTGTCTTATTAATATCTCCTTCCACAGATTCCCAGATCTTGTAGAATTTTGTTAGATTGCTTTGCAAATGCTTTCTGAAATCTACATTTAGTTTTGTAGTTTTGACAAATGTGCTCTTCGTCTCTGAGTGTAGTTTCTCCACAACTTTTTTGGTGTTGTCCACACTTGAGCACTCAGTCTGTCTCTTTTGGTCTAAAGCCTTGTCCAAGGCCCCGTGTCCCTCGGCTACTCCTGTGTGCACAAGGTGAGGGTCATCTGGGCCTGGTGCTCATGGCAAGCAGCACAAAGGATTCTTGTGGTTCTCCCTCCTCTACCTCTTCAGAGGATCATTACTCAAGCAAATCATTCCTTGCCAACTTCCTGGTGGTCTAGAGGCTTTCTGTTTTGTGAGCCTCTTTTTTCCTGAGAGTAGGGTCTCCTCAGACCCTGTGTCTGGCTGTGAGAGTGAGTGTATAGATGGGTGAATTTATTCTTGCACTTGTAGCTATGCACAGGGCTTTCCTTGCCGGAGGACAACTGCACCCATAATTTGGGGCTCTGGGTCTGCTGGCACCCAAGGTTTATCTTGAGGTGGCGCTGGAGATGGGACATGGGGGTATTGGGGGAGGGAGGCATGAAATAGCTGCTGCTCCCCACACAGCTCTCACACAATGGGGCACGGGAGAGGATTCTAATGGGCTGTTGAGCAATATTTTTAATTTCCACCACTGTTGAAACTTTGCTGCATTTCTCAAGCATTGCCTCTGAAATGTTGGGTAGGAGAGACTGTGTCAGGAGTTGCTGAGGTTTGTTGCCATACCAATGTTGAATTGTGTGTATCAAAAGCAGAAAACACCTTCTGCTCTCCAGAAAAGAAAGAAGGAAGGGAGAAGAAAGAAAAGGAAGGAAGGAAAGAAGAAAGACGGAAAGGAAGAAAGGAAAGAAGGAAGGAAGGAGGGAGGGAGGGAAAGAAGAGGGAGGGAAGGAAGGAAGGAAGGGAGGGAGGAAGGGAGGGAGGGAGGGAGGAGGGACAGTCAGTATCTTGCCCAGGAGGAATAAGCTGATCTGAATCCAGGAACCCAGGAAGCCTGGCAACTTGTCCAAACCTGGCCAGGTGCAGAAGATCATATCAGGGGCTTCTCCAAAAGTTGTGCCATAGCTGAGATGTCCCTTTTCTCCTCCTATATGTCCACTCTTTTGATTGCTCTAATCCTTTCAGGCTCAACCCTTTTCCCTCTGGCCTCAGCTCAAAACTCTCTTCTGTCCTGACTGCTTCCCAGGCCGCCCTGATACCCCAGCACTTCTCATTAGTGGTTCTGACCCGCCGCCTGCCAAGGCCCTGTCGTGGTTGTCCTTTGCCTTCAGCAGCATCTCCCAAATTTCAGTCATTCCTTTCTCAAGGTCATGTACTTGAACCACCTGTTTTACTATGTACTTAACCTTGTTCTTCAAATCAACTCCCTACTTAAATATATTTGTTTAAAAGGAAATATTACATATGTCCTATAAATAGAAAACCAGGGATTTTCTAATACATTTTCAAATAAACAGAAAACAATTATAATAATTACACACGTATATGTAAAAATAAAAAAAATTAAACAAAAAAAGAAAACAACTATAATTTTAAAAACATACTCACAGGTGAGTGTATAACCAGGAACTGTTCTTCATAGCACCGTCTCAAATTGCACATTTATTTGTGATTATTTATGAGGCAGGTTGTGAGCATTCAACCTTCCAATGATGAGTAGAAGTATTATAAAAGGAAAAAGCTTGGGATGATGGAAAGATCCTGGGAAAAAGTGCAGATGAAGATGATTCCTCTGAAACCCATCTACCAAGGCAACAGGCAAAAATTTCAGAAAGCTGCTTCTGGGAATCACGGTATGGACAGACACCTCCTAGTGGCCCCCGCTTGCCTGACTCCTCCAGGACCTTGTCAATTTGTGTTTTGACCCTAGTTTTCAATGGCCCATCTTTTCTGTCCGTCTACTTGTTAGCTCTCTTTTTTTCGTTTTTAATGTCAGCTCCACTCAGGCAGGTGCTGTTATTTTTCATAGTCTCTGCATGGATGAGTGTGGTGGATTTCATTAGGCCCTGTGGCGATAGGTGATACTACTCCTAGGGTCCATTTTTAATGCACAAACACGCTTGTATTTATGGATGCAGCAAACTTTTCTATATTTTTTTTCTGGTCAAACCCACTTACCTCTTCCCCTTGTGTTTCAGTCTTTGGTTTCATGTTTGTTCAGTTCTCCCTCAAGAAGATTATTTGTGTAATCTTCTCTCCCAAAGATTACATAAATAGTCACTGAGATATGCTTCTGATGTTTTATGGTTTCATGTTATGTTTGAATCTTTACTCCATGTAGAACAAGAAACAGAAATCTAATTTTATTTCATTTCAAGGGGTTGGCCATTTGCCTAAACTGTTTATTGAAAAAAAATCTGTCATTTCACGTGTTAAATGCTTATGCAACCTCAGACTGACATGCAGATTTCCTATTCTGTTCTATTGCAAATTTGCATCAGAATTCAAAGTTTAAAAGATTATAGCTTTATTATCTGATAAAGCAAATCCCATTCCCCACTCACTTGGCTTCTCTCTTAAATACTTCTTGCTAGAAAAATGGGCATTTTTACAATATTATTTCTTTCTACCCAGGGACATGTCTATCTCTGCTTTTGCTGAATAATTCATATTTCTCAGGTAAGAGCTGAAATCCTCTGACTTTAGGTCCTGTGTGTTTATTCCTAGGAATTTCTAACTTCTTATTGAACTGTGAATGGGATCTTTTTTCCCTCAATATATTTTGTTACAGCTATTTTGAGGCATTTGGCAACCACAAGGTTTTGTATATTTATTTTGTAATAGGCCACCTCACTGAATTATCGTTTCAGTTCAAATAGCTTCTTTCCTCCTGTGGTTTTCTTTGGATATTTTCTTTCTGTACCCCTTTGTGGCAGTGATGCAGGCAATACAGACTGAATCCTGGCACTCCTGGGCTGGCTGGCGATCCCTGCATGGCCCTTGGGCTCCAGCTCGGGGAAGAGGCATTTCACCCTGCATGAGCCTTCAGGGATCAATCTCCAAACAAAATATTTTTTCCGTGAAGGAGCTTCTTTTACGTCAATTGATATTTTGGTCAGGAATTACAGAATGTACTTCTCAACAAGTTAAAAACACACTGCGTTTTAAAACCAGGCCTTTTCTAACAAGATCAACAACCAATGTGTTACTTTTCTCACACCTTGGACATGTAGGAAAATGTGTACTCAGGGAGCTGGCAGGGTGCCTGCCTGGGGAAGGTGCCAGGCTGGATGAATGCTACGGGGCAGGGGCTTGGCTTGTTCTTGTTTGCCAGACTTTGAATAGTTAGCTGCTAAGAGTCCCTCCAAAGCCCATGGGCACCCTAGTCCTCAGAGTGCAGCCAGGGCAGCTGGCCGCCCTTCCTGGAGGACAGTTCTCCGTGATGCAGAGGGAGAGGCCTGGACTTGCCGACTGCGGCATCACTGTGTGTTTTGTTTGCGTCATCTCACTACACTCCACATGACACAAGGAGGAAGGTGCCGCTTTCCTCTTTGTAAGAAGAGGGGCTCTATCTTCACATGTTTAATTTCCTCCAGCCTCACAGACGTTCGGAGACAGAACCTGGATTTTAACCCAGTTGAGGCCAGTGATTCTCCAATGTTTTGGTCTCAGGACCCTTTTACACTCTTAATTAATTAATTAAAACTTTCTGAGGAACTTGATGAGCTTTTTAAAAACTATGAGTTATACCTACTATTATTCAATGTACAGGGTATCCCAAAGGTCACCCCTAAAGTCACAAGACACAGGAAAAATGAGAAATTTTACCTAAATGTACCTTTATTTGTTACGAATTTTTACAAAGAGGTGGCCAACACATGGGGAATATTTTGTAAATATTTTGTAAAATTTTGTAATGAATATTTTGTAAATAAAGGTACATTTAGTTACAATTTCCCATTTTCCCTACGTCTTTAGGGGTGACTTTTGGAATAGCCTGTATATGAAATTAAAACTGAGAGACTTTTATTCTTTCTTTTTTATGACCACTATACTAAGAGGAGAGACTTTTATTATTTTTATTTATCTTTTATCTATATATATTAATTGTACCTATTTTGGGGTACATGTAATATTTTGATACCATGTTCAATGTGCTATAATCAAATCAGGGTAGTTGGGATATGAACCACCTCAAACCTTTTATCTCTTTTTTTTGTGTTGGGAGCATTATACATATTTTCTTCTAGTTTTTTTGAAATAGAGTTTATTTTATTTTATTTTATTTTTTTTAGACAGAGCCTCAACTATCCCCCTGGGTAGAGTGCCATGGCATCTCAGCTCATAGCAACCTCCAACTCCTGGGCTCAAGTGAGTCTCCTGCCTCCGCCTCCCAAGTAGCTGGGACCACAGGTGCCCACCACAATGCCCGGCCATTTTTTGGTTGCAGCCATCATTGTTGTTTGGTGGGTACGGGCTGGGGATTTGAACCCGCCACCTTAGGTGTACGTGGCTGGCGCCTTAGCCGATTGAGCCACAGGCGCCGAGCCAAAAGTTAAACTCTTTATGATTGTTCCCTGTGGAAGTTTCTCTCCTCTCACAGAGAGACTCTTTGAGAGACTGTTGGAAAATGATGTAATATGAAGGATTGACTGTTGTGTTGACATATTATTCTATTAAAAGGTAATTTGTTTTTTGTTTTGCCACCCTGGGTGGAGTGTGTGGTGTCATAGTTCACAGCACTCTCAAACTCTTGAGCTCGAAATATTCTCTTGCCTCAGCCTCACAAATAGCTGTGACTACAGGCACCTGCCATAACACTCAGCTAGTTTTAGAGATGGGATCTTGCTTTTCCTCAGGCTGGTCTAGAATTCCTGAGATCAAACTAAAAGGTAATTTTTTAGAATGTTCTTCTTGGGCTTCTATGCCTTACTGCTCATCTTTAAAGAGCCTTCCTGGTCTCATAGATCTACCAGTCAAAACTGCTCTACCAAGGATCTGCAGAATTAACAGAAAAGAGAAAATTACCAAGGAAAGTTTGTCCATTAAAGTGATCTGAAGCCATGAAACAAATATTGCCCAGAAATCATTTTATAAATTTTTTAAAGAGATAAGCTCTTGCTATGTTATCCAGACTGGTATCAAACCTTGAGCCTCAAGCAATTCTCCCTCCTTAGCCTCCTGAGTAGCTGCAGCTACAGGAACATTCCCCAACATCTGGTTTGTGGAGACATGATCCTGCTATGTTGCCTAGGCTGGTCTAAAACATCTGTCCTCAAATGATACTCCCACCCTTAGCTTCCAAAAATGCTGGAATTACAGCCATGAACCATCAGGTCTACTCCTGGCTGAATTTAGTTTTAAGAATAAGGTGCCTGGTCCTTACCCTCTTTGTATTGGAGGCAATTATCCTACAGTTGGATGAGACATTGCCTGAGTGGTAAAGGAAGGGCCTCTAGAATCAGACATCTTGATTCAGATCGGGATTTCTTCCTGTGCCCTAGCATTTAATTGTCTTTATTATTCCCCCTCTACAATGTCATTTGACTCTCTAACAATCTAAGACTCCTGCCCAGAATTGTTTCAAGCTAGGTTCTCTCTTCCTTAAACATCTGTTGACTTATTGTCTCTCTTCTATTCTACATGGGCAGTACTCAAGTGATCTAATGTTTCTTATACAGCATAAAGCACAAAAACTCTTTAAAATTCCAGTGTCCTCATTTACAATATGAAATAATTATGATATTTCCATCTCACAGGTGTGCTGTGAAGTTAAGGTAATATTTATGTGAAAGTAGTTCATAAACTGCAGACATATAATATAAAATATCATTCAGGTACCTGTTGAGAAAACGGACTCATGTGCACAGTCACTCAACCCTGCTCAGCTACATACTAAAGGGTCTTGAGCCTGGAACACCTCTTTAAAAAGAGACAGGTAATCCACAAAAACTGTACTATAGCTTTCTCACTTGGTGTGGGAATATCTTTCCCTGTTTCAGACTCAGCAGTTGTCCTTTTGGTCTGTGAAAGTCTGCACATTGATGATCCTCAGACTGGCCCCAGGTTTTGGTATTTCAGACTCCCTTTACTGTGGCATGGATGGTGCCTGCAAATGTTACCCTCACTGAGCTGCTGGGATGACCTGTTAGCCAGGAGAAAGCAGCACATGCAATGTGGAGGTGATCTGTATTTCCTCCACTCAGGGAAAGAGTTCCATTCAATGCTTGGCTGTGCTGTGTTTCCTTTGGCAACTCTGATGCCAAGACACAAGGGGCAGGAGTGTTTGGTGCCCTCTCCCTGAGACCAGTAGCTTGTCTCCAGAATTCTGTTCAATAGTATCTTTCTGTTGATGGATAAATATATTGTGTACTTCTATCCCTCTTTTCAACTGTTTGTGTGTGTGTATGTACTGTATATATGTATATAAACACACACACATACATAAATACAAATAAGAGACATACATATAAACACACAACTTAGTCTGTTTGATCTCTTTCTATGTTCAATGATGGCAGAAGAGAGTCATATAATATTATTGGACTTTGCATGATTTTATTATCCCAAAGCCAAGACCTGTGGCCAGAGAAATGCAAAATGTTGTTTTTAGGCCTGGGTTTCTTGAACCTTTCACTGTAGCAAGAATGAACAAACAAGGTTTCATTTTGACCAGTGGAGGTTTTAAGTTAGTACAATCCATCTCGCTGAGTGTGTTGCCGTTAGGAACATTGGGAATGGGTGCTGTCAAGATATCTGCAATGTTTACAGTAGGTATTCAATGAAAGAACGTCTCTATTTTTACTTAACTTATTTGCATCATTTCTTATTCTACAAAGAATATGAACTACCTTAAAGGGACATTTTGAGGTTTCTGTTGATCTTTCTTTGGACATTGCTATCATAAATAGGCACCGGTTGTAGGCAGAGCTGTATAGATTCAATATAAATCAGTATTTAGTCTTGCTTCTTAACACTTTGGCAGGACTCAGAATTGATAGGAATGGACTCCTGGCAGATCAAAAATTCCCAGTGCAGTGCCAGCAAATTGCAAGAGTTTAGCAGATAAGTAATGCTATGTAAAGATGGGTTAAAGAGAGAAGAAGCAATAATGACTCTGCCAATAGGAAGCTCTTAAAGACTACAGAGTGGCCATAATCCAGCTTCATGGTAGATTCTGAGATTCTTGGGAGAAACCTAGCTGGTCCAGTGGCACACGCCTGCATTTCTAGCTATTTGGGAGGTGGGGCAGAGGGTCTCTTAAGGCCAGGAGTTTGAATTAGAATCCAGCCTGGGTGACAGAGTGAGACCCCATTCCCTAAAGAAAAAATTGAAGAATTAAAACAAGAAAGTTATTTCGTAAAAGGTTAGTCAATTTATATTAACTCTTGTAACCAGAATTTTCTTTGAATATATGTGGTGTTAACATTGTCTTAAATCTTAATAGAAATGAGTACTCTGCTGCTGAAGACACTCACATATGTTGTGCTTTCTCTATGCTCAGAGTCTGGTATTTGTTGATAATATGAAACATGAAAGAAAACTGTGGGGTTAAAGTCATTGGAACAGGCTACCCAAAGTTCCTCTAGTATAAACTATTTCACTTTCACCATCCCTAATTTCACCAGTAAATATACCAGTCTGTACTTTTGAAGGAAGCACTAGATTTTTAGAATTATTTTTCTCTCTCTGCTCTTTATGATTTCTCAAAAATGTCCCTTATCCAAATAGGAGTTAGATCTCAGTGGGACAGAATTTTTATTTTCATTGATCTCTTTCTACATGGAGATACCGAAAGAATATTGTTTCAGTAGTATACAGCTAAAATTCTCCGAGTTTACTCAATGATGTGATGGATTTATCAATCAGTGGGTATAATTGCTTACATTTTATGGTACCATAAATTTTTTAAGTGCTTCTATTGATTTTGTAAATTTATAGCTTACACTGACTCTGTTGCATAGATGAAAATGTAAAATAACTTTTAATCTATCTCTCTCTCTCTATGTGTGTGTGTGTATATATATATATGTATATAAATTTTTCTTTTTTACAATACAGAAATTATAACATTGGAGGATCAAATTCTACATGAAGTACCAAATCCTTAAGCAACGAGACCTGAATTTAAACATTTGGTGACAACATTTCTCAGTGACATAAAACATAGGTTTTTAGAATCAACAAACACCTGGATTTAATTTATCTTTCCATCAGTTATTATTTATGCACCCTTAGATTAGATTGCATTATATCACCAATCCTCCTATAGGAATGGTATAAAATAATCAACTTCATTGCATGGTATAATAAATGATAAATGCCAGTAAAATAGATGTGTTTCTGTATTTATGAGCACATGTATGTACACATGTATTCATATGTATGTACAGAAATCTCTTATTTAGACAAAATGGAATAAAAACAAATGACACAAGCCTATTTTAACTTTCTACTTCCAAACTTTGGAAGAAAGTTTGGAAGTAGATTGGAGAAATAAAATACCTCAATTGTACAGTTTGTCACAGGACAATGGTATTAGTTATGTTCACATACATTATTTTTTGTAGCTCATTAAATAATTATAAGAGCTATTTTTATTATCTCAATTATATAGAATAAGAAACTTACATGGTAAGAGTAATAAATATGTTTTTCAGAGTATAAGTATTATGTCTCTTGGGATTAAGGTAACCAGATCTAACTTGGTTAGTAAGTGGTGAAATCAAAGATTTCATCAATAAATAAGCAGAAATATCAATACCAGTTTTTATCTAGCATCTTATCATATGTCTGAAAGACAATATCATAAATGTAAACAGATATAAATTTAACTCTGAAAGCTAGAGGGAGGCAGTTTTTAATGGGTTGGATAAATTCTGTATTCTGTGGGGTTTCCATTCAACAAGTAAAGGTGACCTAACAATATCAGTTCAAATCCCATCATAATTTTTTGAGTTTCAGTGCATGATGCAGTTTTATGTGGTATAATCTTAAAGCACTAAGACATTTTCTAAAAACTATGTAGTGACTTGGATTCAAAGCGATCAGCCTTTATTTCCCCTGCCCTATTAACTTACAGAGTGCAGAGAGTACACCCAACCCTCTGTTTCCAAGCTTAATGAATTCTTCCCATGTCTACTCTGCTTCCTGGTCATCTCCAGTCACCTTCTCACCTCCTCCTACATAGTGACCCTTCTGATTCTCCTTTTACAACTTGCCCTTTACTCAAATAAAGATCATTTCAGAGGCATAGCGGCAGATTACTGAAGTCTACACTTTGTGATTGGCCTTTTCTAGTCAGATCTCTGGGGTTTTAAACAGGATTTTGAGAATGGTAGGCTCCCCTTCTACTATCTGATGTGAGTTTGCTGAGAATTGAGAGCATTTTTTGTTATTACAACATGGATAGGATTGGGGAGCACCTTTATCATTGAAAATTAGTTGTTTGTTCCAAGAGCCTTTTGCTTGAGAAAGATAAATGTGTAAATGAATAAATAATTTCACTATTGGCTCGGGAAGTTCATATTTATCAAATTATCAGAGTCACTAGTTTACTCACCTAGGCAAACAGCTTACTTGTCAACAACAATTCATTAATCACAGCTTATTTTGTGATCCTTGCTTGGCTGTGTCCACCAGTGCTCAATTATCCTATCATGAAATTGTCCCGTCTTCATGGACAAAGCTCTTTTTATTATTATAAGAAGAGCTCTTTGTATAACAACAAGAACAACAACAACAAAATACCCTTAAATCAATTGAACTTGAATCCCAAAGTTCTATAGCTATGCTACTTTGTACTCTATTCTTCCATCAAGACGGTGTTCTCGATATTAGCGATATTTCAAGGTTCAGTACTTTGCATGATAACTGGATTCAACATACCCAAAGACTGAAATCGGTTCATAGGCCATGGCAAATTTAATCTCAGCTACTGGCAGTCAAGAGTCGCCTATCCCCCCACACTTTTTAGGAGGTCCACCGGGAAGTGATATTTCATCAGCCAAGCACAGCTGCTCTGATCCATGAAATCAGAGAGAATCAAACTATTTATAGTTGAACATTGAATTTTAACATTCAGATGGTACTTAAGAAGGCAAACGAATTTTAAAAATAAACTAAAAATGAAGTTATGTAATCATATTTAATGTACTGAAGGATAAAGGTGTTAGGCAGAAAAATTGGAGAATGATTTTCACAGATAACATTTTTGTACAATTTGCTAACGGTTGATGGATATAGGATATCAAAATTTCCTCCCATCTTTCATATCTCACTAATATTCTCAAACTCCTGACTGGTGTTCTTCTGATTCCCATTAGTAAGACTCGTGGCAAATTAAAGATGGTTCTATCCGAAAATGTATAGAAAAGCCTAAAGTAAATAGATCATTAAGCTGTCTGACCTAAAGCAGTAAAAGGGCCATGATTAACATGTACTAGCAGAGTTCCATATACAGGGTCTATTTAATCATCACAATGATCCAAAAGTGTCTATTTGAGTTGGAGTAGCCTACACAATGACAGTGCTAGAAATGGTGGCACTGGGGGATTCAAGGCTATTTAAACCCATATCCCCTTTCCCCCATAGCATCACACTGGTGTTGATCAGGGAAAGAATGTCAGACCGAAGAATGCAAGATGGAATGAGAAAGACAAGATGCCTTTGTTGCCCGAGGATAAAAGCAAAAGATGTTTCATCGAATTGTATCATAAATGCCCCAGTAGGTTTCCTAATTAATCTCCAAAAGATACATAGAAAGAGATGCCAAACTCTAACCTTATTGTCAGATCATTTCCTCATGGAGAGTGATAGACAAGAAGGCTGAACACGTCATTACAGAAAAACAGCTTGGACGACTGAGTGTGAGCTCGAATTTGGATTCTGGATCTATCATTCCATTTTGGCAATTTCTTTAACCATCTCTAAAACTGTAGTGTTGAGGCCAACTTCAAATGGCTGTTCTGAGGACTAATTAATGTGAAAACACTTTGAGAGCACTGGGCAGAAGTTCCTGAGATATGGTAGCATCTTCCTTCTAAAAACATAGTTATTGGTAGTGCCTAAGGCTCAAGGAGTAGGGCACCAGCCGCATATACCAGAGCTGGTGGGTTCAAACCTAGCCCAGGCCAAAAACTGCAAAAAAACAACTTACTAATTTATGGAGCCTTACATTATTTTCAATTCTGTTATTTAATTGTATATAGAAATCCTGCTGTTTTAGACTGAATATTTTTATTACATGGTATTAATATTTTTTGGTATGTGTTCCTCATAGTTATTCTATGCTGGAACATATTGGTCTCAAGTTGTTATTTAAAAGGTAGAAGGGTTTAAAATAATATAATGAAATGCATAATGGGACCTCTTTGTATGACCAGTAACCAATATGACTAATCTCATGCTTAGGAGAGAATGAAATGTTTATAAAATATCCTTTTTTTCTCCATATGTAATAAGCTTCTAAACTAATAGTGATGCTGATAATAATTTTGAAGAATTTAGAGAGATTATATTTTCTTTTCTTTTTTCTTAAATCATAGCTGTGTACATTAATGCTAACATGGGGTACAATGTGCTGGTTTTATATACAATTTGAAATGTTTTCATCAAACTGGTTAACAGCCTTCACAGCATTTTCTTAGTTATATTGTGTTAAGATATTTATATTCTACACTTAGTATCACGTGTACCCTTGCAAAATGCACCATAGGTTGGTTCCACCAATTACCCTCCCTGCACTCATCCTGCCCCCTCCTTTCCCTTCCTTCTCCCCTTTTTCTTGGGTTATAGCATTCATAAGAAAGTTATAAATTAGTTTCATAGTAGGCTGAGTACATTGGATACTTAAAGACACCAGACCATTAGTCTCTGGAGTTCTCAAGGTTTGAATTTTTCTACTCTTTAACCTGCTCTGTTCCCTGTGTTTCCTTTAAATTGGAGGTTAGATCTAGAGCTGTATTCACATTTTTGCACTTTGATCAGTGGGTTGATTCCACCTGAAGTATTAGTAGCCAATGACAATCATCATCTAGAAGAGTGGTTCTCAACCTTCCTAATGCCGTGACCCTTTACATGTTGAAACATCACCTCATGTTGTGGTGACCCCCAACCATAAAATTATTTTCATTGCTACTTCTTGACTGTAATTTTGCTACTGGTATGAATCATAGTATAAATATGTGGTATGTAGGATGGTCTTAGGTGACCCCTGTGAAAAGGTCGTTCTTCCCCCAAAGGGGTCGCAACCCACAGGTTGAGAACCACTGATTCAGAATGATCCATCACCATCATT
>CAUYQV010035632.1:0-21021 GCA_963574575.1 Galagoides demidoff | reverse complement strand
GTCTGCTAATGTGCTTCTTTTAATGTGTGACTTCAATCTGGAGAACTCTTATTAATACATCTCTAATTAACTGTATGTAGGTGTTCATGCTCTGAAACACTAGTAGGGTTTTACTATAAGCTCAGCAATTATTTGCTTGTTGTTCTATACAAGTGTACATGTTGACACCTCATTGGTTAACCTATAAAAACCAAAATTCCCAGAAAACTGCATTGTTTATGATAAAAATAGATCAGAAAAAGGGAATACATTTCAACATATCATAGACAATACAAGATATTGTAATGTACATATGACTGATGGTGTAACAAGTAGACAGTCAGTAAATTGCGGGATTTTTGTCAAAATACCAACTTGTATAGTTGCCTTGGCAGAACTGGGAGTAGTGTTAAAGATGGTAGGGAAGAGGTAATAAAATATTTAAAAGGCTTTGGTAGATTTCAACTACTAAAATAATCAATTACTTAGAACACTATGTTCCATGGCAATAAGCCCATGGCTATAGTTATTTTGTTCTAAAATAAACTATTTCTCTAGAAAGAAAGATGTGTAGGATATTATTGAATTATTTCAGAGCATTTCATTAAGTCCATGGGTTTGTATGTAGTGCTAGAAGAAGTATTTGAGAGGAAAGACAAATCTACAGTGAGAATTAGTCTCTATACCAGTAATTAGAAATTTCTTCTTTCTTCGTGATCGAGGGAGTCTTGAAATACCAAGCTGCCTTTAACATCTGGCTGGTCCCTATTGACAATGTTGACATGTGGCAAACTCACACTATTTTCTGCTGCTTGTTGGTTGGACACTCATTTTTAATCCTTTTTTATTTTCTATTGTGCTCTTGAGGTGAGTTCTTTATGTATTTTATATATTAACTTCTTATTAGATATACTTTCTCTCATTCCATATGTTGGAATAACTTCCTCGCCAATGGAAAATGGTATAATGTTAATGTATGCAGTAACAGAACAGTTATTGAATTTATAATTATTTTCTCCCTTGGGACAGAATATCAATTGAAAACAAGGTTTTGAGATATCAATTAATTGCTATAATTGAATGCTTCGATGGTAAAGAAAATTATAAATCTTACACTTAAGTCTTTAATCCATTTCAAAGTCATTTTTGTATTTGGTATAAGAAAAGGGTCCAATGTCATTACTTTGCACGTGGATGTCCAGTTTTCTGCACACTATTGAAGAGACTATCTTTTCCCCATTGTGTATTCTCGAACTGCTCCCTATAGTAAGGAAATGCTGTACCAATCAGAGTCCATTTGAAAAAACAGAAATATCTCTGGGTATTCCAAACAGAGAAAGATTTAGTGCAGGGAACTATCGTTAATAATTGGAGCAATAAAAGTAAAAGGTTCTTGAAAACAATTAAGAGGGCCAATAAAACATAGGGAGGAGAAGGTCATTTCAACCACTGGATTTGAACCACCAAGGTAGCCTGAACTAACTGCAGTGTTGCTAAAGGTGCTGCATGGCCACTGCCAGAACTACTGGAGAGCCTGTGAGCAGAGACTGTGAAGGCTGAAATGAGAACACCATTTCTGGAAACAAAATGTCTTCTTTCTCTTTGACCTGTCTCATCAAATCTAAGAGGAAGACAGCGGTGACATTTGGGAACATGGTCTACAGGTTTCTTATCCCTGTATTACAGAGTAGAGAACACACAAGTGAATGAAGGACTGTACCAAAGTGGGAAAATATACATCTTAAAATTCATAAACAGGCAAGTGACTAAAATCTTCCAGAAGACTGCAATCCAAGTACATCTTAGTGAGGTAATAGGTTAAGTTTCAGTAAAGGCCAATAAATCATCATTCAAAAGTTCTGTCTTAGGCAAACAATAGGAGGGTGGCGTAGGATGAAGGAGAATCAGGATTCGTAATAAGCAACATTCAATGATCTTGCTGTCCCCTGTAGAAAGTTATCTAGCACTATTGAATTTTGGTTCAAACAAAGATTTGGAGAAACAAATGAGAATCCCTGTGGGGAATAAGTACATGAATTCTCTGTTTTTTTTAAATTGTAATAAAGAAATACCTTTGATTACGATTTATAAATACATTGATTTGTGGATAAACACCTAACAAAACTACAGTCAATTTAGAACTTTGTTTCTACTAATCTCTAAGATGTATGTGTGTATGTGTGTGTGTGTGTCTGGGTAGGAAGAGGAGAGGGAGACATAATGTCTTTATAATGTCTTAATTAGATTGCATCTGTTTGAATTAACTTCTTCATGGTACATACTACCTGTAGGTGAACACAGCTGTCTCTCTCCATGAAGAAACATCTGTGATGATATTGTTATTGTCTACACCATCAAATTCCCATAAAGAGGAAAAAGTATGGAAAAAGATCTTTTCAACACAATGAAAAGGTGATGAGAAAGTTTTAAAAACATCACAGTAACACTGAATCCCAACCTGTTCTATTGGTAGGGATTACTTCTGAAACATCATCAGCCTGATTAGGGTTTATCTAACAAAATATTACTTCTAAAAAGTTAACTCAAATGTGTTAAGCTACCTGCATGAGAGAGTAAAGATCTATGAAATTAAATAATCTATCCAACTAGCTACCAGCGGTTTACTTGTCCGTGCTTGGAAGCACACTCGCCTTTAATCTCCTACTGGTTACATCTTTTAACAAGGTTATTCCTATGGGTAGAAAACTGTTCATACGGTAGAAAAATAAAATGAGGTGCCTTATGCACCCATATATGGTACATATTACACATTTGTTTCTATTACATTATGGGATGTGGCAAAATGGTCATATTCTCAGAATTTATAACCATTTGGAATGTATTTTCATATGCTTAATTTTTTCTAATCAGTCCTTAAAATCATCAGAATTCCAGAACTAAAGTATTATGTTATAAAAGTCTATAAAACATATATTTATCAATATTAGTGTATAATCAGTAGGTCAAAACATCAGGAAGTGGGATCAAAAGTTTACAACTTGAGTACTTTGAACACTGCATATAACTTTTGTTCCTTTCAGAATTTGGAAGATCCCTGGCCTTGAAGTTAAAAATAATTTATTAAAGAAATTGTTTAATAATAAGTTTACCAAAAGCTATTTAATGGGAATCAGGAAGGAAAATTTTTCCATGTAGATCATGTTATATTTTTTTCAAAAGTTCTTTTCCCCAAGTTCTTCAACATTTCTTGGTTTCATTTGTGATCCACGTATGTTTTCTTGAAGGTCTCACTTAAATATATTGATAAAAAGTAGTGATAAAATGTAGCCATAAAAAGAATCACTAATAGGGCAGCGTCTGTGGCTCTAAGGAGTAGGGTGAGCGCCACATATGCCGGAGGTGGCGGGTTCAAACTCAGCCCCAGCCAAAAACTGCAAAAAAAAAAGAATCACTAATATCTTAGCACAGTATTGTTTTCAGCCCTTAAGAAAAAAAAGGGATACCTGAAGTAGAAACTATACAAGCTTAAATGACATTAGGTTACTCTCTTTGTTCAAGTGAGCATTCTTTTCCAACATCCCTTTGAGATGGCATAAAAACAACTACATAAAAGACAGGATAGCACTTTATAGCATTTTTTTTCCAGGAAGACATGATAGCATTTTCTTTTTTCCAGTAGCATAACATTATAAAAATAAGAAAGATCTAATTGTCAAGGGAATTGGTTTCTGCCACTGAACTTCAAAAATTTATTTAACCTTTATGGGTTACTGTTTTCTCTTATGTAAAAGGGGATGGTCATATTCACTTCATCTGCCTCACTGAGTGAGCTGAAAACCAAATGATTAGCATACAGCTATTCAAGTTCTCAAGCAAGTTCACAGTATGATGATAAAGGTTAGGATGACACTGCACAGTGAGGACGTGATGGAACTGTCACCAGAGACAGAGCTTTCTGTTCTTGTTCGGTGCAGAGCAGATCACAAAAGTGATGAGTCATATGAAAGCATGCACAGTAATAAGACTTGATGAAGAGCCTTTAAAAAATGACCCAACCTCTAGACTAGTAATATATTTTGTGTTGGTGATGAAACCTGACAAATAAAATTGGAAGTAATTAATCAGTGTCTGCTCCTTAATCCAAATGTAGAACAGAATGAACAATAATAGCACTGTGTGGAGTAATTACTAAGAATATTATAGAGGTAAGAATGGCTTGGCTTGCAGCCTAACAAAAATTCAGTCAAAGTATCCGAAGAAAAATATTCCCTCAATGCCCATTAACTATGAGCAGGCAGATAACTATCTGTTTATTATGACTAGGAAGACAGGGTAAAGTTACAAAATACCTTCGATCCTAGAGTAAATATAATTTCAATTATAATATAACTTCTTATTTAATGATCACTTATAAAGGAATTGTCTTTAAGCCTCAAGGTATGCAAATAGTCATAGATTTCCATGAAATCATAGCCAGCGAATCTATAAATATACACTTTCTTTTGAATAAAGTAAGAAGAACAACTGCTATATTTTCTAGCTTACACTGAGAGTTACTCAATGGGGACTTGCTTTGGCATTTATATACAGAAAAAGTATTATATATTTAACACTTTCCTAAAATAACTTATTTGCTTCTTTTCTATAATAGTATAAAATAGATGGGGATATTTATGATTATTAGTTTATATACTTGGAACGTATATGTATCATGTATAATTAATAAATGATATGTCTTCAGAATTTGATAAGCAATTTACCTTTGGTATTTAATTCAATTCAAGAGATATTTTTTCTTTTTCATCGATTACATTGGTCAGTTATTATATATTAAGTTTATACTAGATACTAAAATTGTGAGTACTCTTGAAAAATTCAAAGGCACTAATTGGTTTCAAAACATAATTTTTTTCCTGAATTTTAAGCATCAGCTAGAGTGATTTCAATCATTTATCAGGCATTAACACATATTTTTTTAACATTGAATAACAACTATAGAAGTATCTCAGTACTCCTTTGTAATAGTAGTGTTATCAGCACAGGAATATCAAGGACATATTAGGGGAAGAGAATAGAGTTACATGTATATTCAGTTATTTGTGGACCAACAGATATTGTCTGAGTGGCAAATTTATGTAAAGCACTTGGAAAAGTACTATTTAAGAATCATGAAAAGACAAATCTCTGCCTCCAGAAAAATATCCAGGAAGCATAAAGGGTACATATATGTAAAGACTATACTAAAAGATTGCCTAGGATAAAGTATTGTGTTGTTTTTTGCAGTTTTTGGCTGGGGCTGGGTTTGAACCCGCCACCTCCAGCATATAGGGCCAGCGCCCTACTCCTTTGAGCTACAGGCGCTGCCCTGGATAAAGTATTGTTGATAAAAACATTCAGTGTAGAGATAAAAAAATTTATATAGAAAGAAGAGTGTCTCCAAATAAGCAGTATTATCGGATTAATCATGGAAATAATTTAGATTTTATTGGAACAAAGGCAATATGGGGCAAATATGAACACACACACAATATTTCAGAAATAACTTCTTTTTTCCCCAATAGAATCTGGGTAATAAGATTGTAGCCAGAATTTCTCTGTGTCAGGTCCTTGATCTCAAGGTTTGCAGAATAAAACCATGGACGTTGTGAGTAACCAAAAGGACAAAGTTTATTGATACGCAAAGAAATAGAGAAGCAAAAGTGGGAGAACAGAATCTCTGGCAATGGAGGGGACAACCCAAGTGAGAAGCCTATGTATGCAAGTAGAAAGCCTATATGAGTCTTCTGTTTAGGGGTTTATAAAGTGCTTTTCCTATCCTTCAAGCAGAGGGGTTTTGAGAATGTATGTCCATCAATTGGCCAGGAGACTCTAGGTAGAAAATAATCCTAAATTTAGCAAAAGAAATTGAAGTCTTTGCCCAGGAAAGGCTTTGGGGTGCATGCTCCCTACTTCAGGAGGAACCACCCAGAAGAGATATCAATCAAGCTGCTTTTTTGTAACTGTTCTTCAGTCCAGAGAACATGGCCTGGAAAGGACCTGTTTGTACCAAGAAATGGGGGCTGTGATGAGACTGACTTCTGACCTCCCCTGGGCCTAGAAAATGAGGGGGAACTCTGAATGGGGAATTCTGTATCAAGATCTTGAGACAAAAAAAGAGGAAAGTATACTTTTGGAGAATTTGCTGCAAAAAAGTCTAAGAGCAGAATATTTACATAGGAAGCTAGCTACTCCATAAGGACTTGTGCAGAGAGAATGGGAGAATCTTAAATAGGATGACTGGGCTGAAAGTTTATTAACAGGGTACTGAAAGTTTATTAACAATGTATTAACCATAGGATACACAGAGTGAAAATGCAAAGCCAATGCTGAGGTTTTCAGCCTGATACCAGAAAAGAAATGGGAAACATAGAAACAAATTGGAGATAAACAGTGAGAGAATATTGAAGAGAGGGGATCCAAGTGGGAAGTCCTATGAGTCTTCAGTCTAGGAGCTTGAATGCTGCTTTTCCTATCCTGTGGGCTGGGGGACTCTAGGAAGTGTGTCACAATTGGCTAGAGGTCTTTGGGCAGAAAATAATCCTAAAATAATCCTAAAATTAACATAGGAACAGGGTCTTTGCAGTCTTTGCCTCAGGCAAGGAATTAGGGTGTGTACTCCCTACTAAAGGAGGAACTATCCAGAACCTTTCAGGCTGTTTAATTCAGGACCTTATTAGAGGCCAGCAGGTGGCCTGGAAAGCATGGGTTGATTACACCTAGAGATGGACATTTCTGAGCTCACCCAGTTCTGTAAAATGGGGAGTCCCTGTCCAGCCCTGAATGAAGGAACCCTTTATCACAGAGACTTGATATTTTTTGGCCCCAGTCATTTAATGAAACCTTTGTCCACCCCTAGCTGATTAAGCAAAAAAGAAAAAAGACCTCAATGATCATGCATGTCAAAGGATGCTGCTTAGACAGAAAGAAGCCACACTCCGTAAAATGATTTAAAGAGACTTATTCTGAGACAAACTGGAGGCACAGTCAGGGAGCCTTGAGCAAGTGGACTTGTGGTGGTGGAATTACAGTTTGGTTTTATACATTTCAAGGAGACCAGAATTACAGGTTAAATCATAGATCAGTAAGTGGAAGGCATACATTGGTTTGGTCCAAAAGGATGGGACCTCTCAAAGCAGGGTCTTCCAGGTTATAGGTGGGTTTAAGATTTTTTAGCTGACAATTGGCTGAAAGAAGCTTTGGTTAATAGATCAGGACTCAGTGAAAAAGAATTCTTGAGTTAAGATAAGAGCCTGTTAATCAGAGACAAACTACTGGACATATGCCCACCTCCAAGTGATTTGTTCTGGGTATTGAGAACCTACCTGCAGGTATGTTTTACAGAGCCTTAGGCCTTTTAATGAGTCACAAAGGACTTCTCTGAGAAGTCAAGGGGATATGGTGAGCCATGTCTGATCTTTTTCATGGCTAGAAACTCAGTTTTAGAGGAATTCCTTGGCCAAGAGGGAGGTCCCATCAGTCAGCTGCTGCTGTAAGATTTTATTTTAATTCACAACAGACATTACAAAATTAGTTCACTAAAGTTACCAAATAGACACCAACATCTATAGGAAGCAGCAATAAACCCCAAAGAGGAGACGGAAAATTTGTTTCCCAAATCTGCCACTTTATAGTATTAAAAATGTCCAATATTCAACAAAAATTAAACATGAGGAAACTAAGAATGAAGTATGATATCTATGTAGGAAAAAAGGAAATTAAGAAAAACTGTTCCTGGGAAGCTCAGACTTTGGACTTAGACTTAAACTCAACTATTTTAAGCATATTCAAAAGTAAACATGAGCAAAGAACCAAAGGAAATCACAGGAAAACTTTCCCACCAAATAAAAGAAAATGAATAAAAAGACATAGGTAATAAAAATAAATTAAACAGAAATTCTGAAGTTAAAAATTACAAAACTCAAATTTAAAAAAAAAATCACTAGAGGGTTTCAAAGGCAGATGTAGAAAGAGAATATGCATTCCTTCATGCAGTGACAGAGAGAGTTGTGAGGATATTAGGGAATATTCGTAATGTCTCCCAGATATGCAGAGACTTCATGGGCTTTTAAAGTCCTCATTG
Organism: Galagoides demidoff; assembly: GCA_963574575.1. NCBI lineage: Eukaryota > Metazoa > Chordata > Mammalia > Primates > Galagidae > Galagoides > Galagoides demidoff. The sequence continues at coordinate 12,962 of CAUYQV010035632.1, read as the reverse complement.
AGATCCACCTCGTCTGAATTTCTTCATCAGCCACACACAAAAATTACACAACTTTGTTCTCACTTATTTATGTCACCCTTCAAAATTGTTTTTCTGTAATCTCCTGGTTTAGTTTTTATTTTCTTCTTTCCACTTTTATATCCTCATCCTATCATGTCATAAAATTTCCAGTTTGAGAGAGTATATTTAAAACACTGCTGTTAATAGCATAAGCTTCTCATATAGCTTTGTTTGCAATACTACTGCAGATATGCAATTCGTATTATTCCAACTGAATTTTTTTTTTTTTACATGCAAGCTTCTTGTTGCAATCCATGGTAATCATCAGCCAAGTCCATCTGAGCCCATGGTAGTGAAATCACTATTTATAACTTGAATCATTAATCTAGAAAAACTGATGCTTGTGTTGTTGAACTTGCCCTCCTTGGATTCTTCTTTATGTAACTTCAGGGCAGTTGGTATAACTTATACTATGTTTTCTAAAGGTGCTTATATGATGCCACCCAATCTTTAAGAATCCTTGAAATTGAAATTCCTTGTCATCATGGAATTCTCTAGTATAATCATATGAACACCACAGGCTTATTCCAATTGAGTGATTCTTATGTCACTCAGGCACATACCTGTTCTCTAATACACATACACACCATTTCCTCTCTAATTTTATTTTATAGAATTAACACATAAATTTAGGTTTTAAAGTCCTTTGGAAGAAAGACACCAAATTTAAACCAATTAAACTCAGGGAATCATGCATATTTATTAGCATTCTTTTTATCTGTGGAGAAGGGAGAATTTATAAAGAGATAGAAAAAAATTAAGCTTACAACAAGATATACTGTGCTTTATATTTGCACGGTATTTCCAAAAGCAAAATGTAAGTGTAACAGAATGCAGAAAAGAATTGGCTTCCACAACTGATTTTTTTGAAAACAGCTTCAATATTATTTCTGATAATTAATCAATAACCATTAGAATATTAACAATTTTAAAATAAGTATCTATAAGCTCAGGCTGCCATAACAAAATACTGTAGACTAAGTAAATTAGTGATAGACACTTATATTCTCTCAATTAGAGAAAGTAAAAGGCCAAGTTCAGGGTTCTGGCCAGTTCACTTTCTAGTGAGGGTAGTCTTCCTGGATTGCTGACAGCCAGCTTCTCATTATGTCCTCACCTGGGCTCTTCTTGGTGGCCGGTTATTCTGCGGCGGTCTCCTTTCCAGACATAGTCCTCTGGGGATTATGGTTCAACATATAAAATTCCAGGAAAAAAAAAAAAAACATGCAGTCCATAATAAAGTATATAATTAGAATGCAAATTTTTATTTAGAAATGAAATAAGGAAGGTTAAAAGTGAAAGCAACTTCTATAAACATCCAAGTGAATAAATATCAGGGTTATGTCTTTTTTTGCTTATATGGTAGTCATCCAGGGCCTCAGAGATTTAAGCCAGAGCAGGATTCAGAATTTTATAAATTTTATGGAAGCTTTTGCTTTCTAATAAAAAATTATTATTTGTATTTTTCAGATGTGTTCAGTTTCTCTGAAAATATCACAAAAGTTTCGCTAAATATAGAGCCACTTTGCACAGAGAAAAAAATGTTATTACCTTATAATAATTATTGCATACCAAGAAGACAAATACTTTTTATAATTTATCATCAAAGTCATCTGAAGTTAGTTATTATTCTTATTTCATCGGTGAGAAACTAAAGATTTAGAGAGATTAAGTGACTTGCCAAAGGACTTATAAGTGACAGTTGTGGAGGGGTTTTAAGTCCAGAAGATATATTCCAGGCTGGGCAAGGTGGCTCATTCCTGTAATCCTAACCCTCTGGGAGGCCGAGGCCTGAGGATCACTTGACTTCAAAAATTCAAGACCAGCCTGAGCCAGAGTGAGATCCCATCTCTACTAAAATTAGAAAAATTAACCAGGTGTTGTGATGGATGCCTGTAGTCCCAGTTTCTTGGGAGGCTGAGGTAAGAGGATCACCTGAATCTAGGAGTTTGTTGCTGTGAGCTAGGCTGAAGCCATGGTGTTCTAACCTGGGCAACAGAGTGAGATTCCATTTAAAAATAAAACAATTCTAATGCTTTTGATACTTGACTTGGTATACTCTTTTTTGGCTTGAGAGTGTATGTAGTGAGAATAAAATGGACTCAGTCAGGTTAGGACTGACATGGTACAGCTGCTCTGATCAGTTTATCCTATATGACCTTCACCTCATGTCTTCCATCCTTGTTGTTTTATAAATTCAGCTTTAACCTTAAAGTGTATGTCATGAGTAGTTTGGGGCAATTGATTTAGGAGATTAACTTTTGAATTATAAATGATGTTTGGGGTCATGGGTTATGCCAATTATTGTTTATTATGGGTCAGGGGTTATGTTGCTTCCTGTTGTTCAAGATGAGAGTTAACATGATTTTTGCTTTGAACATTTACATTTGAAAGTGTGGTTTGGGAAATGGAAAGCAAGAACAATCTTGAAGAGGTTACTTTCCCCGTTCTCCAGAATAGCTGATCTTCTTATAATAAAGCTTGTTGGATCTAATCCTTATCTCTCGTTTGGTTGTGAATGACAAACAGTAAACCCTCTTTGCCTGGTAACAGGCTCATAGCCTTAAAATTTAATTCACTTTATGACAAAAAGTCATGTAAACCAGGCATGGTGGCTCATGCCTGTAATCTCAGCACTTGGGAGGCCAAGGTGGGTAGATTGCTTGAGCTCACAGGTTCAAGACCAGCCTAAGCCAGAGTGAGACCTAAAAAGTAACCGAGCATTGTGGTGGGTACCGGTAGTCCCAGCTACTTGGAAGGCTGAGGCAAGAGGATCACTTGAACCCAAGTGTTGGAGGTTGCTATGAGCTAAGACACCACGGCACTCTTCCAAAGGTGACCAAGTGAGACTTTGTCTCAAAACAAACAAACGAACCTCCTTTCATTTGGACACTCCAATTACCCATATATTCGATCTCTTCAAGTGTTTTATAGTTCTTTGATGTTCTTGTTAATTGTTTTTTTTTTCATTTTTTGGTTTTCATTTTTCATAGTTTCTATTGCTATGTACTCATGTTCACAAATCTTGTTTGCCATAGTGTCAAAAGTGCACAGAATTCTCCCTTAGAAATTAAGTTTTTATAATAGACATTGTGATTTTCATCTCTAAGAGTTTAATTCTGGTCTTTTAAAAAATATCTTTTCAATCTATCTTTTATGCATTTATGCTTTACTCTACATTCATGAAAATATGGCCATTAACTTCTAATGGTTTAATGTATATTTTACTAATTCTGATTTCTGTGTAACTTGAGAGTGTGAGTATGTATTGATTGACATTTTGTCACATTATGGAGAGTACTTCCTTGTTTCTTTGCATGCCTGGAAATTGTTTATTGGATGCCAGAGAGGTAATACTTTTGAGTTTTTGAAATTTTGTTGCTGTTGTCTATTGTATGTTTGTTCTTTGAGTGATTTTTGATTTTTGTTCTGGGAGGAAGATACATTCTTTGAAACCATTTTTTGCCTCTCTAATTTTGCTTTTAAGCTTAGCTAAGTGAAACCAGAGCTACCTAAGTCTATGACGAATTTGTCTCCACATTGAAGAATGATAACTCTTAGTAGTAAATCCTACGCTCCTTGCATTTCATATTTTCTCCACTCTGTTGTTCTGGGTGAATCCTGTTCCTTGTTTGACCTTCTCTTTTCTGCTGGCTCTTCTCTCAGCCTCAGATAGTTTCCTTAGATGCATCTTCATGAGTATGCAGCTGAAGACTCAGGGGATCCCCACTAAAGATGTCTAACTTTTCTCCCTGAACTCTCACCTTCTCGGTAGCCTTCTCATTTCTGGTACGTCCTCCTAAAAATTCTAGCAACCTTGCCCTCCCTAAACATGTATACTCAATTGGTTGTCCTCAATTCAGAAAACAAGCCTGGTTCTATTTAGATTCCCCATGTTAGTGCTACATGTGCTGCAGCCTGGGAACACTCTCCAGTGGTTAAGTAGGGACAAATTAGAATTCACTTTGTTTCCCACCTCTCAGACATCCCTTCTTGTGCAGTTGCTGCCCATTAGTATGACCCACTATTGCATTTCCAAAATTTTTTAGTTGTTTAAGGCTGGGAGGTATATCTGGTGTCATAATTTGTCATTGTCACATTTGTGAACAAATGTATGATGTTGTGTTTTCTCCTTAGCATTCTTTCCTTAGCTGCTTCTCCCCATCTCTCCAAGCTTCTCTTATATTGATCAAGATTTTTTTCTCCTTTAAATATAAATCAAGTAGAACTGAGTTAATCAGAATTGCAGTTCAATTAGGTTTTAAATTCATGTTTTCAGATTCTCACCTCTAGCACTGAACTTTATGCTCTATATTTCTGAGACAGTAAATTTTCACATTATTTAAATCTTCAGGTATTCCATTATATTATCTGAAATGAAAGTGGGAATTTTTCCATTATGGTTTAATTCATCACATTAACTGAAATTCTCATAGTATGTTATTAAAGGGGAAGTTTTCTCAATTCACTTGCCTTAACATTACTGCTGCTTAGAGATCTTTGCTGTTCATTATTCCTATAAAATGCATTTAATTTCAGAATAAACAGAAAACTAAAAGTAAGGGTTTTCCTAAGTGAATGTGAAAACTCTTGTATCTCCTATCATAATTTCTCTAGAATACTTACAGGTAATTGTTCACTGTGTATCCTTCCAATTGTGTTTTATGCACATAAACAGACCAAAAAATACAGATGAAAGGCCCATGGAATCCCCCTTTCTTTAGGTATATGAGTCATGCTATGTATATGTCTGCATTTTCTTTTTTTTATTTGTGACAAACAATAAAATTTTCCCAAAAGTACAAATTTGCATGCTGCCTAAGATTTCATAAAAATGTTTCTCTATATCCTTATTATCATACTAGTTTTGCCACACATAATTATTTCTCCCAAATATCACCTGTAAGAGAAAATAGTATGTTTTTCCATTAGTCAATGTCTTCTGATATTCAAGCCTTCCTTTATCTCATTTGAAGCAAATATTTGAATTGGAGATTATACAATATTTTTAATTTTATAGATAAAAAAATCAAATGCCATAAAGTTCAGTACTAGAAATGAGACTCCAAGATTTTCTTATATATTTTTTTCAAAACCTATGGTGTCAAATATGGTCTCAATTTGCCTTTTAATCTTTTAAATTCTGATTCTTTTAGATCTTCTCTTTGTATCAGAATTGCAATGATAGAGATAAATTGTATAATTTGTTCTCCCATGTAACAACCTGTACAACCACATTACAACCTTTTATTTAAGAAATTAAATCATTTTCCTGTATTAACTCTGGTCTCTTTTGCTTGCTAATTGCTCCTCTATTTCTTTACAATTTATCTCTGCTCAGAGGCCTTTGCTGTGCTTTATATGTACAAATGAATTAAAACTATTTAAAAAAATTAAAAGTAGAGCTTTTCCTCAATAAATGTTCTCAGATATGATACCTCTAGTGGCTCTGTGGGAAAGAAAATGGCATAAAGTGTCATTAGTCAGGTTAAGAAACCAAACTGAATTAACAACTGGGCTGATGAAACACTGATTTTAAAAGTCAATGTTTTCAACATCTAGTTCTGACCAGAATCCCACAATGCTGCAAGTATTGTACAAACTCATTTTAAAGTCAATAACTTCTGAATAATCACCATGAAGTCAGTGGATCATTGTTGGCTAGAAAAGAGCTACAAGAGATCAAAGGATCTAAGAAAACAGAAATCATTTTTCATTAGCCTAAGAAATCCTTTTCTGTAGGAAAATTTCTTTCCCTATTGAAGAATATAAGCAGAGCTATTTGTAGTTGTCCCCTGACCACCAAGAGTAGATCCTTTTCCTTCTGCTAGAAGAACTGTCTTTGTAGAGCTTTCTCATTAATTTTATGATACATTCTATTCCAAATATTTTAATAATCAAATATAAATGCAGTCTTGTGTAATCCTGAAAGAACCCTATTGGATAGGTGTTACACATATAGACTGAGATACTGTGCCACAGTGAGAAAAAAAAAAAAAAAGCTTGCTAAAATTCAGTAGCAGAAGACATGTAATAATACTGGAGGATTGCTGGAGTTTTAACCACTGTGGGGGGAGAAGAAAAGGGTAAGGAGATTGGAAGAGGCAAAGCCAGTAGCAAGAACAGAGAGACAACAGCCAAGGTAAACAGAAAGCAGAGCTGTCTGAAGTAAAGGCCTCATGACTGGCTGCAGGTGGAGAGGGGAAGCCACAGAAGCAGCAGATACCTCCCTCGGAGGCCTCCTCCAAGGAAGATGTCCAGCAAATGGGGACCTTTATAGTTGCTTACACTAAACAGCTATTGATGAAAGCATAGAAAGAAACAGGGAGTGAAGAAAGAAGGGAGATGAATGAAGGCCTTATGGTCTTGAAGCTCTATAGCCTTAAAGATTATTAACCTTATCCCTCAGCCTTAGTCATTTCCTCTGGTTTATATGACCTTGAGGAAAAGAACTATAAAGAAAAAGAGACAGGCACTGTGGGCCTAGAATGAAATAAAAAAATATATTTCCCAACTCAAAATAAAGTTATATATAGCGAGAGATAGTGATATAAAAGTTATATAAATTGATATTTCAAACAAAGAATACAACAATATTTTTACCATAATAAGTGTATATCACTGAATCATATAATAATATTCAAACAATCTAGAGACTATATCAGTCTTCCTCAAACTACGCCCCATGGGCCACATGCGGCCTGCCTAGGACATTTATCCAGCCCTCTGGGTGTTTTTGCCCCCGCTACCTGTCCTGCTTAGCAGCCGACTCATCCCAGGGCCCACAGTCCAGCCCTCCAACAGTCTGAGGGACAGTGATCTAGCCCTCTGTTTTAAAAGTTTGAGGACCCCTGGATTATATATTCATTAATGACATCTAACAGCTATCTTATATTTGAGCGTCATGTATGAATGGGCCTATGATAACAGCTTTACATATAGTTTCACATAAGCTCAGTGATAACTAATCATGTGGGGATACTATTATCTCCATTTTATGGTTAAGTAAAGTAACTGCTACAATGTATATAGACCATTGTTTGGGTCAATAAAGCTAAGGACACTTACTCTATTACAGAAACTGAAAGTTTTGTACTTTTTTTTTATAAAATTGAAAGTAGATAAATTGTGTACGATTCCCTTTAATTATTACTGAATAGTAAGGAAAATACATCTCAATTTCTGTACTTAACATTTCACCAAGATGGTTTTAATGTTCCACTCAGCTTGACTAAACTTTAGATAGATTTCTTCCTGTCTATAGCTCCTAAAATTCTTCTCAGAACATTTATTTTAGAAATCTTTCAATTGTAAATTCTTTTTTCACCTGTTTGATATGTAAATCTTTTCCCAGCCTCTTACCAGTTTTACAACCCAGGAATTTCTCTAGGACCAGAGCCATTCTTTGCAATGTAATCATGATGAAAGATAATGCTTTTATCTCCCAGAGTCTGCAGACAAGTAGGAGCTTAACTTCATAAGCATAGGTTAGTAAATACAGAGGGCCATTTATATGGACCAACCTCTCCAGGCCTAGCATCTTATAAAACTTTTGCACTAGGTAAGCTTAGTGTTTAAAAAACACTCCAATCTTTTGTTTCAGTAGAGTTTAATCACTTTCCTCTATTGCAACAGTCTTGAATAAAGTCTTCCTTGCATGTCTAACTTGTCTGGTATAATTTTTCTTTGACACATTATACATAGAACTTAAAATTGAATGAAACTCCTGATGTCTATTTATAATTTAATAAACTCAAACGTAAAAAAGATCTCCATTTTCTAATTTTTCATCGGATTTTTCTCTAGAATTTAAACTTTGAATGTACGATTTAAGCTTACCTGATGCATTCAAGCAAGCTTTGAAAAGAAATATTGATATTTGTTAGATAATTGCCTCAGAAAGCCCCTTTCCCCAGAAAGCCCCTTCCTGCTCTTAAGTTACAACTCCTTCCCAAGCACAGGGAATGGCCCACTTACCTTATCACCTTGTTCCATTCACCCACTGCCCATCCCTAATGGCTCTTTCCACTGGACCAATAACTCCTTATTGGTTATCCCACCATCCTGTCACCATTCTGAGACTTCCCTATATAAGGATACATTTCTCCTCTCTCTCTCTCTCTCTCTCTCTCTCTCTCTCTCTCGCACTTTCTCTCCCCCTCTCCCCCCTCTCTCTTCTCTACTCTTCCTCTCTCCTCTCTTCTCACTCCTCATCTCTCTCCTGGCTTTTCTCTCCTCTTCTCTTATTCTTTCCTCCTTGGTGCTGCTCTGCAGCCTCCCTCCTCCACCAATAAAGAACTTTTGTACAAGCCTTAGTGGTCTGTGAAATCTCTGCTGGTTGAGTGCCTCCCTTTCAATATTAAAGTTAATGTTTTTTCCCCCCGAGGCTTAATCTCTGCCACCAGGCCCACAGCTCATCCTCCAAGTCTCCAGCACTGCCATTGGGCCACCAGAACCAGGTCTGAGGCTCTCCACTGCTATCAAGCTCCACAGCCCAGCCCTTAAGGAAACCATTGCCCAGCTGACAGGAAACACCCCATTCTCCAAGGCTTTGCTAGGGGCCCATCAACCTCAAGCCACCATGGTACCTGGGCCAGTTTTAAGGAAATTCTCACATCCCAGAAACCCATTGTTGGTGGAATTTCTTTCTTCAGTAGGTCCTCAGTCTTGGAAATTTGAAGAATGGACCCAAGGACCACACAGAACAGTGGTAAGATGGGGACTTATGTGATAGAAATGAATACAGAAGGAATATTGGCAGAGGGGGAAGGCCCAAGTGGGATGTCCTTCAGGCCTGTCTTTTGTCTAGGGTTTATATACTGCTTTGTAAATAGGGAAATCTGGAGAATTACATTTGCCTAGGACTTTGCAGACTTGATTAGCAAATGAATGAGTCTATTAACAAATGAATGTAGTTCTTCTAGCTCATGGCAAAAGCAGCAGCAGGGATTCCACTCCAGAAGCATTCCAGTTTACATGAAATCCTGGAAAAATTGCTTTTCTCCTGTCTTGCTTGTATTCCGAGAGTGCAGTTTGGAGAGAAAACATCTGTTTGCTTAGGCCTGGAAAATAGGGGCCCTTGTCAATCCCTAAATAGGGGGAACCATATATCATCATGACCACAATCACTGCCTAGATAAGCCCCATCTAGCTGCCACTGTCAGCTCTGTGGGGAGACCCAGGTAGAACAATCTCCTGTGATGCCAGCAACTGTGGAAAAGGTCTTGCTCAGCCCCCAAGTTGAGATTCCAACAGTGACATGAGATAATCCACAACTCTGCCTAAAGATCATCTAGCAGCAACTTGAACTATGATGATCACAGGGGAATAAGACAAAATGGAATAGCTGAATTACACATTTCTCAATGTGCCCACTTCTCTGCCAGGTCAATTTCTCAGAGAAGGACACAAAAGTGCCCCCTCCTTCTTCTCATTAAGTAGAAAAAAAACCCAAAAAGGAGAACAGGTGCCCTGCAAATCGCTCATGAGCTTAGATAGAGTACTCTAATAAAAAGAAAGCAAAAAAAGAACTCTGGCAACATGAAAAGAAAGGAAGGAAGGAAGGAAGGACAGTTTGACATCCCTAAGGGATCACAATGGGTCTATGATGGATCTATTAGCAATGGACTCCAACCAAAAGAAAATTGTCAAAATGGCACAAATGGAATTCAGTATACAGGTGACAAATCTGACAAATGGAACTGAAGAGAAAGTTAAAGCAAAAAAAAAAAAAAAAAAAAAGAAGCCAAGAAAATGTTTCAGGACATCCATGCAAAAATATAAGAAGGTGCTGAAAGAGCTAGACAACATAAAAATGGAAAGATTAGAATTTAAAGAAAAGAGTCATTTAAGAAATTTTAAAATACAGCAGAAAACTCCAAATACAGGCTAAGCCAAGCAGAAGAAAGAATCTCAGAGCTCAAAGACAAGGGTCTTGAATGAATCCAGTCAGTCAAAATGCAGAAAAGATAACAAAGAAGAAGAATGTCTTATAAAAGTATGAGACTATGTGAAGTGGACTAATACATGGATTATAAGTATCCCTGAGGAAGAAGAAGAAAATGCAAAAAAGCAAGAGAAATCTATTCAAAGGAATTATTGAGGAAAACATCCCTAGTATTTCCAGAGATTCAAATATCCAGATACAGATAATCATTAAACACCAGGAATATCAATAGTAAATTGATAGTAAATAATAATAGTAAATCAAAAGACATTAGTTATCACCTTGGCCAAAGTCAAAGTAAAAAAAAAAAATTTACAGGCAGCAAGATGAAAACAACTAACCTACAAAGGAAAACCACAAACCCAGAGGGCTAACAGAAGATTTCTTAGCAGAAACCTTACAAACCAGAAAGGATTGAGGTCCTATTTTTAGTCTTCTTTAAGAGAATAGCTGACAGCCAAGAATTTTGTGTCCTGAAAAACTAAATTTCATAAATGAGGGAGAACTAAAAACTTTTCCAGACTAGCAAACACTAAGGAAATTTGTTTCTCCTAGACCTTTCCTAAAGGAAATATTCAAAATTTCATTATACATGGAACAGCATAATAGATATTCACCAGTGTACAAACACTCAAAAGTTAATACTCACAGTTCTTATGAAACAGTAGAAATAAGATATCACCGAATATAATAAACAGAACAGGAACTCACAAATCAAAAATAACACTCAATCTGAACAGTTTGAATGTCCAACTTAAAAGAAACAAACTGGCCGAATGGATGAAAAAAATAAAACTCAAGTACCTGCTGCTTCCACAAAACAGAGCTAATCCACAAGGATTCACATAGATTCAAGGTGAAGGAATGGGGAAAAATATTCCACACACATAAAAAAAAAAGTGAGTTGATGTCATCATTCTCATATTAGATAAAATAGACTTTAAAGCAACAATGGGGAAAAATAATGATAAGTGGAGACATAACAATTTTAAATATTTACGCACCCATCATAGGAGCTCCCAGGTACAAAAAGCAAATCCTATTAGATCTAAGAAAAGAGATAGACAGTAACAGAATTTCAGGGTTTACAAGACTCTACCGACAGACAGATTATCAAAGTAGAAAACAAACATTGAATATACTGGCAACATGAAAAATTAGAACAGATCTATTCCCCTGAGAGATTACAAGAGAGATACAGCAGAAAATACTATCCATAGAGCAATTGCTGAAATGTCAGAAATAGAATTCAGAATATAGAAAGCAAATGAGATGATTGGAATAGAGAAGATGGAAATGGAGATCAAAAAATAGTCCAAAAGTTGTCTTAAGAAGTTAGTGAATTTGAAGACAAAGTTACCAAGAATATGGACATAATGAGGAAAGATACAGCAGAGTTCAAAGAATTGAAAGAGCCATTTAAGGAGCTTCAAAACACAGTAGAAACCCTTAGTAACAAAGTAAAACATGGAGAATAAGGAATTTTGGAAACTGAATATAAGACTTTTGAACTATTCCAATCAGTCAAAGAGGTTAAAAAAAAAAAAAAAAGAGTGAGAGAGAGAGATAACACAAACAGAATATTCCCTAAGAGAATTATGAAACTATTCCAAAAGATTAAATATCCAAATTATAGGGATTTTGAAAGGAGAAGATGATGGTCCTATAGGCACTGATGCTCTACCCCAAGACATTATGGTGGAGAATTTCCCAAACATCTTGAGAGACACATAAATTCAGACAGTAGGTAGTTTCAGAACTCCAGCACAACTCAATCTAAACAAAGCATCACCTAGACACATTGTAATTAACTTTGCTAAAGTCAATATGAAGAAAAAAAACTGTGCAAGCAGTCAGGTATAAGAAAAGCCTTACTTCCAAAGGGAAAAATATCAGAATGACCACAGATCTTTCAGTGGAAACTTTTCAATGATCTTTACTCTTCTTAAATAAAACAATTTTCAGGCCAGGGTCCTATATCCCACTAAACTGAGTTTCATTTGTGATGGAGAAATCTACTATTTCACTGACTTGCAATGCTGAAGGAATTTGCCATAACCAGACAAGATTTATGGGAAGTACTCTTCCCCTAAAGTACTTCAGAATAACCAGCAGGATGATCCATACCCAAAATAAGCACACCCAGAAATTAGAGAACAGAGCTTAGTTTGCACAAATGTGCAAAGGATAAAAATAAGCTCTGGACCTTTGAAAACTGAGATGACCAAAACTACACCCATACCTATTGATTCTCACAATAAATGTGAGACATTTATTGAAACACACTAACCTCAAAGGACAAAACAAGACCCAGGGATGGAAAGGATGGAAAACAAAAATCTACAAAAATGGAAATCAGAAAAAAGCAAGGGTTACGATCTCATTCATGCACACAATGGGATTTAAACCAACAAAAATAAGGAAAGACAGGATAAATATTACATATTGGTCAAGGGAAGCAAAAATGAAGAGATTTCAATAATTAATATTTATGCACCTAAACTGAATGATCCTCTATACATTAAAAACCCCTAAGAATCTGAACAATAAGATATCTTCCTGCAGCATAATAGCTGGAAAATTCAATACCCCTTTAATAGTACTTGTCAGAGTTTCCAGGCAGTACTAAACCAAGAAATAGTGGACTTAAACATGACCTTAGAACAAATGGAATTGACAGACATGTACAGAACATTTCATCCTAACAAAACTGAATACACGTTCTTCTCATCAGCCCATGGATCTTCACTAAGATTCATGATATCTTAGGACACAAATCTAATCTTAACACATTTAAAAGAATAGAAATTATTCCTTGTATCTTCTTGGACTATCATGGAATAAAAGTTGAACTCAGCAACAACAGAAATTTTCCTACTCAAATAAAGTTATGGAAACTTAATAATCTCATGCTGAACAACAGCTGGGGCAATGACAAGATTAATAAGGAAATCAT
>CAUYQV010035631.1:0-29812 GCA_963574575.1 Galagoides demidoff | reverse complement strand
TTTTTTTTGAGACGGAACCTCAAGCTATCCCCCTGGGTAGAGTGCCATGGCATCACAGCTCATAGCAACCTCCAACTCCTGGGCTCAAGCGAGTCTCCTGCCTCCGCCTCCCAAGTAGCTGGGACCACAGGCGCCTGCCACAACGCCTGGCCAACTGCTTACATTTTTCACTATTTACTAACTTTCCCATTTCCCCACTGTGACCTTTCTAAACATTTGCCTCTCATTGAATTTTCTTCTCCCACAGTCTTAGCAGATAACCTCAACTCCTGTCCCCCAGGGGGAAAAAGTCAGAATTGAGATTTCAAAATTCCTTTCCCTCCTGCAGAAAACTCATCTGTAATGTGATCCATTTTTCTTCTCTTCTCCTATGTTTATTAATTTCTTCCCTCTCTTCCTTCCTGTTTGCTCTTTCCTTCTTTTCCTTCCCTCCGTGAGTGTTGGATTGTCTCATATGTGCCACTGTACAGTTCTAGACTCTGTGGGCACTACAGGGACGATAAGGGAATTCCTGCTTTCCTGTAGCTCATACTATAGTAGCAGAGACAGCTGAGAAAAGAATCAATGTATATCATGTCAGGTAAGGATCAGAACTTTGAAAAGAAATGATTGGGATAAAGGAATCCTGGGATAGGGGAGAGTGCTTCCTTTTTATTAAGTCTGATGGTCAGGGAAAGCCTCTTCTGAAGGGATGACTGTCAGAATTAGCAAAAAAAGGACAGGATCCAATTAAAATAAAAAATACACATAAAAAGTCTAGTTGAATTTAAACAACAGGTAAACAATTTTTTTTTACAATGCCTCATGCAATACTGAAAGATTATTCATTGTTGATCTGCAATTTGAATTTTATGGGGCATCCTGAATTTTATTTGGAAACCCTCCAAAGGAACCATGAAGCATTCATAGGTCTGGAGGACAAGGTTGCAGGCAGAGGAATGTCTTAGGGATATTAATTTGATGGCTGCAATTGTGCTAGGCACTGTGGAATCAATAAGCTAATGTTTTGCTTCCTAACTGGGCTTGCTGCGTCACTCCTCGCTCCCCTCTAGTCTGTTCTACAGAGAGCAGCCAGAGTGAGCCTTTGAAAATACAAATCATAACCCTTCTCTGCGCAAAACCCTCCCTGGCTTCCTCTGAGTGAAATCTAGAGTTCTTAAAATGCCTTTCAGAGACCTAGGTCAGTGGTTCTCATATTTTGCTGTACATCCATCACCTGGGGGGTCTTTAAAAAATTCCCAGGCTTAGTGAATGTTGCTTGTACTGCAGCTTGGAATTCAGGCTTTTCCAAAGCTTCCCAGGTGATTCTATTGTGCCCTGGAGCTTGAGACCCTCTCACAGGACCTCAGCCTCCTGCTACCTCACCCACCCTGGCTGTGGCAGCCCCCCCGGCCCAGTGTTCTTCCCCACACTCAGCAGTGACACTGCCATCTGCAATGCTCCTTTCAGGACAGCCACATGGTCCCTTAGTCCTTATTCATGGACTCTATATTCATGGAGTCTCTGCTCAAACGTCACTTATCAGCAACATTGTCCCTCGTGCTGGTGCCCCATCCTCTTTTTTTCTGTTTAATTATTCTGCATAGTTCTCAAGAGTACTTTTCCTACTACATACGGAGTGAACATAAATTTCATGTGCGTTTTTTTTTTAATATATTTTTTCTGTCTTTATGCCTAGTTCCCTGTGCCCTAGTGTAAGAACCCTTCAAGCCCTCCTCTTCCCCAAGCCGCCCATAAACTACCATTTAGGGCGTGTACTAGACATTGTATTAAGCATGTCATGAAGATCATCTCATTTAACTCACAGCAATTCTGGAGTAGGTATAATTAGTGTTATCCCCACTTTAAACAGGGGCAGACTGAAGCCCAGAGAAGTTAGGCTTTCTTCAAAGCCTCATCAGTTGACTCTTTAGTTTCTCAACCTGGTATCTCTTTGTCCCAGCTTCCTATGATCTGCATGCTGCTGTCCGGGGCACCTTCAGGTCATCCCTTACCCTGTTGGCCAGTACTCCTCAGATGCCTGGGGCCAATCATACCAAGGGGAAAGGTAGGTCACTAGAGGGCTGTTAACTGACCTGGTCAGTGGGACATGGCTGATGGACTCTTCCATTCCTCTTCGAGATGCTTTGCTGCCACCAAGTCCTCTGGCTTAAGGCAAGGCCCCCAATGCCTTTGGTCCCTTCTCGACCCATGCCAATACTAGCTTTCTCCTTGATTTTATTTTTTTGGGGGAGGGGCAACTATCAAGCCTTTTAAATCTCTGAGCTGGTCCCAAGAGGCAGAATGGGTAAGGGATAGCTTCTCTTTTGACCTTCTCTTTGCTGTGGCTTCCTTTTCTTTTTAATACACCAACTAACTCCTCTCTGTGCCCTACGAGGATGTCAAATGTGCATATTGTGTCACAGCATCACTTACTGAGCTATGCGAACCGAGCAAGAATGATGATATAATTAATACTGCTCTTGATTACTATCTGGACTTCAATTTTTCTGCCCTATTTTAAATCATGGTATTTTGCTTGCTTGTTTGGAACTCTTGCAAATTTTATTGATCAGTTTGAAGCTGGTTTGGAATTTCATTATATTTCAGTTGCCTTTAGTGCTGCAATAGAGGCTGCGGAGGTCACTGCAGATGGTTTCAGTATCAGCTTTCTCTGGCATTTTCTGGTAGCAAGTCCTTACTCAGGCCCTGGGAAGGGCGTGCTGCAAGTGCCTGGGACTTAATGTATGGGGACCACTCTCAGCTACCAGGGATGGGAACAAGTGTGTAAATACCCGGGCTTCCTTGCCGTCTGACAGTTAAGAGGTATGCCCCAAGTTGTTTCTAGAGGGTCTCCTGTGCGATTGTGCAGGAACTACCCACAGCAGTAACCATCTCCCTAATGCGCTGTTGGCTTTTTCCCCTCTCCTGTCTCACTCCCCCCACCACCCTTAGAATGCTGCCTGGGATCGCTGCCCGCAGAAACAATTGGTACCCAAATCCTTGACTCAAGGTCTGTTTCTGGGAGATCTCAAACTGACCCGCTATCATACATGTTGCTTTTTCCTCTGAAGAACAGAAAAAACATCCCTCAAACACCCACCAGCCCTTTCTCAGTTGCTACTTGAATTGGGGGAACCCAGCTGGCCTGCAAAGACCTTCTCCTTATGCTTTGACAACTTGCTGACCGTCTCCCTGCATATACCAGCCTTCCTTTTGACCACCGAGGTTCTAGCTATTTTTGTAAATTTCCTTTTATAACTGTTTTGAAAGTCAATTTTGGTCAATTTTATTATACTAGTCACCATTTGATTCACAAACAAATGGATGAAAATTTTGGTTTGACCAGTGTGTAATCTGAGGATGCTGTTGCCTAGGTAACAGCCTGCGTGGGTGTGGAATTAAGGATAATAGGCCTAATACTACATATGAAACGAGAACAGATTGCCTGGTAGAAGGAGGCGCATTAGATTTCTCCAGCAACTTGAGATGCCATTTAGTTCACTGGAAGAGGCCATTTTCTAGGCAGTTAGAGGAGTAAATGACTCAGTAAGAGATGCTGTTTGACAGTACGGATTTCTGTACGGGGATTTTCCATCACCTTATTCCAACTTTTTCCAGTTCAGTGTCGTAGTGCGGGAAGCTATGGGGTACACACACAGGGAAAATACAGCTGTCTGAGAAAGAGAAACATAACCAGTGCCTCCCATGTAGGTTATTCCTCCATGTCCCGTTGGATGGAAGGTGTTCTTACACAAAGACAAATAGATGAACTCTTAATTCTGTCTCTCTGCCCAGGGGTAGCAGTTGAATCAATGTTCTGTGCCTCTAGGAGGAAATCAAAAGCATTTATGCTGTGGACTCAGTTAAATGTGTACATATATTAGGATTTGTTGTGCTTCCTGGCCCTTGTGGCATTAAACAAGCACCATATTGCTTCGTGCTTCATGGCCAGCTTGAAGGGTGACGTGAGATTTGTTTGTCCAGGTTCCACACCCCCCAAATCTGCTGGCTATGTCATTTGCTCACCTACCTTTAAAGGTGCATGTATAACAGCAAGTGCCCCACGTGGGATGTCATGGCACTGAAACACAGGAGAATTGGATTTTGTGGAAGATGGCTGTCTTCCGGGGACTTTTAAGCATCCCCTGAAAAACCAAGGCATTGGTTCTGTGATTTCAAGAAATCATTAAGCGAACAGGTCTGAAAATTTCAGATGTAGCATCTCTTCACATGTGGTAATTTTTTTTTTTTTTTGAGATGAGGGCTCTATTGCTGGGGTTAGAGTGCAGTGGCACCATCATAGTTCACTAAAACTTCGAAATCCTGGGCTCCAATGATTCTCCTGTTTCAGCCATCTGAGTAGCTGAGACTATAGGCTCATGCCACCACATCAGGTCAACTTGTCTTTTTTTTAGAAATGAGGTCTTGCTCAAGCTCAGGCTGGCTGGTCTCAAGCTCCTGGCCTCAAGCAATCCTCCTGCCTTGGCCTCCCAGAGTGCTAGGATTACTGGTGTGAGCCACCTCCCTGGCTGTGATAAAGATTTTGAAGGCTTTCCTAACTTACATGATGTGATCACTTGAGGGTTTTGTATGTAAAATGATGTTAGTCCAATTGTAAATACTTCTCCCTCTCTTGTCTAATCATTTGTGACCTTCACATTCAACCTCTCCATTAACCTTGCCTGGACTGCAAACCCTAAACCCTATTTTTGTATTTTCTCTCTTAATTTGCATGACATTGCTTCAATCAAGTTTTTAGTATAGTACATGGCAAGGATTTTTGGTGATGATCAACAATAAATGTGTTGGCATTATATAGAAATGATTTGGTCCAGTTAAAGAGATTTACCATTTAGAAAAAAATTGTATGCACATCAACATTTTATGTAACTCTTTGATGGGAGTCTTTAATAATGTATTTCCATTCTCTTTTATTTCTTCACTCCAGAATTCTGAATGTGGTCTAAATGTTTTGGATGATTTAGGATTACCATGAATAACAATGATTGTGCCATCTTCAGGCCCTACTGATGCCATTAAGGGGCTTTGATTCTTTAAATGGCCTGTCATTACTGTATCTTTTTTTTTCCAAATTAATATGAGGGTACAATTTTTAGGCTACATTGTTCTCACTTCCAGGGTAAAGTTCCATTTGTAGATGAGCCCCTCACCCAGGAAGTGTGTTTATACACCCTCACAATGTGCACATAGGTGAGATCCTGTCACATGCCCTCCCTCCTCTGCCAAATGTCCTCCCCCTTCTGCTTCCCTCTACCCCTGAACTGGACTATATCAATGTTTTATTGTTCTTTTGAGCATGTTGTTGTTTATATATTGAATATTAGTATGGTGTACATTGGATATATTTTCCATTCTTGTGATATTTTACTAAGAAGAATGTATTTCAACTCCATCCAAGCAAATGTAAAAGATGTAAAGACTTAGGTTTCTCTTTTTGAATTTCTGTGTCTTTTTTCTCCCTATTAACCCGAGTCATTGTGCTTGTTTCTGCCAAGTGCCTTTACCCACCCCCACCCCACTTCACACTTACAGCTGTTAATCAATTTTTTTGTTATTGTTTAATATGGTGACCAAGTTAACAGTTTATGGGAATAGCAGGTGAAGCTAGAACATATCAGTTCTTAACAAGGACCTGAGGCTCTTTTCTCTGAGTGAAGTGTAAGAGCTTTGTGCGTGAACTTGGCACTGTTTTGATTGTTTAGACGTTTTTCTTTTCCTTGTAGTTTTGTAACTTTTTTTTGGTATGATTGTATTAGCTAAATAGCTAATTACACACCAGAGAATTGTGACTATATTCTTTGTGTGTGTTTTTCCCAGTACTTCTCTCATAGATTATTTACTCTGAATTTAGAGACCATGGTACCATTTTTCCCAAGGCTTCAGTAGTTGGTGGTCATTGCATTTCTCTCTCTCTCTCTCTCTCTCTCACCAAGCCCTCCAAGTCTGGTTCACTAAATGGGTGACTTCTATGGTTCTAATTGGAATTTGAGAGGGTACAGCTTGATGGGAGATGTATAACGAAGCGGGCTGATACTTCACAGATGTTCTTTATTATATTGGTAGACCCACCAGGAGGTAGATTAATGTAATGGACTTTCTGGTTGGGGTTTAGAGCCCCATTCACTTTCAGGGCCCAAGTATTTTGGGGGGTTTCTTGGGCAATAATTAGGCTTATTAATTTTTTGAATAGAGAAAAACAACTCTATACTTGTTATGTATATATTTTGACTTTTAAGTTTCTTTCTTCATTTTAAGGCAAGTCTGTGTCTTTAGAGCTGTGGAATTTTATATAAAAGTCTTTCAGTGAGTTTTTCTTCCCCCATGAGTATGGTTTATAGATGGTAACAGAGGCGTTTGGTTAAATGACCCAATCAAGCTCCGGGCCCTAGCTAGTGACAGAGATGAGATAGAACTGGACCCCCAGATTAGTTTTGTGATCCAGTGTTTTTAGCACTTTAGTCACACTGGCTATCCCTTGTGAATTTTAGAATTTGTGGAGCTGGAAACACATTTGCAAAGTGCAGACCAGAGCTATGGATGGTGAGAGGGTCGATACCACACTGCAAATTCCTGATTTATTTAGTCAAGGATCAGAAACTTCGCAGAGGAGAGGGGGTCCCTACAGGTATAGGAAGAAGAACCGATGCAAAGGATCTGAGCAGAGCAGCCTTTGATACATTTGCTCCTGGGACAAGGTTTGGTCTTGCTGGCACAGGCGAGATTATTTTGAGCAGTAACTAAGTATATTATAATTGGCCGATGCGACCATCCAGGAAGAACTTCCACAAGCAACAGGAACTCTTAGCAGGAAATACTGCCAAGTACCTGGACCCCTCTTAGATCTTGGTTCAAACTCAGGCTCAGCAGCCTGCTTCACCATGGGGGAAATTGTAATGTGGGGATCTAGGCCATGAAGGATAATGGTTAAGCACTTAGATTCAGGGGCTGGATTCTGAGTTTGAGTTTTTTCTCTGCCTCTGTCTCTGAGAAATCCAGGTAAAGTCCTATTTGATCTTTCATCACCTCAGTTTCTCTATTATAAAATGGTGATAATGATGGTACTCAGATGGTAGTTAGGATTAAATACGTTGTTATTTTTAAAGTACTTAGAACAGTGCAGAGCAACCCTCGGCACAACATAAGGGCGATGTGAGTGGTAGCTGTTACTATTGTGTTCCTTTTTCTGGCATCTCATTTCCCAACAGGCTCTACTCAGGGAAGATGCTCATATTTGAATAAATAATCACCTTTGGAAATGGGTGTGTCAATGAAAGCGCAAGTTATGAATTTGATTGTTTTCTTCCATTGTGGATATATTGCCAATTTTGTTTCTGTACAAATACATCAGTCAGGTCCAATAAATTTATACATCTCGAGTCCACTTATATAAGGCATCTAAAATAGTCC
Source organism: Galagoides demidoff (assembly GCA_963574575.1). NCBI lineage: Eukaryota > Metazoa > Chordata > Mammalia > Primates > Galagidae > Galagoides > Galagoides demidoff. Next base: position 22,402 of record CAUYQV010035631.1, on the reverse strand, counting down.
AACTCTTAGATGTGGAGTAGAATAAAATAAATGTGTACAACATTTCATTTATCCAGATGTATAGCAGATCTCTAGAACTTATTCAACACAGTGCCTGTTGTTAATACTGTATTGTGCCCTTAAAACTTGTTTACAGGGCAGGGCTCGTGTTCCATGTTTTTATTTCAAAAAGAAGTAGAAAGGATGGCGGATACTGTTGGGAGCCCTATCTCCTTGATGGGCTTTAGATGTGTGGAAATGAAACAGAGAAGCAGTACAGTGTGGTTGCAAATACATATTTTAATACACATCATCTAAGAATATGCTCTTTTTCTTTTATCAGAGCATATTAGAATGAGTCATCCATTGGATATCTGCAAAGTGTCATCGTTAGTCAACATGCCTTTTAAACTAAAAATTATATGAATGAACATTTGGTGACAATAAAACAGGCTATTTGAAAGCGGGATTTCATTTTCCAGAAAATGAAAGAATGGGGTTAGTATACATATTCCCGTGGGGTACTCATCTATTTTATTTGGTCCATAGGAAATAGTTTTAGAAAGGGAAAATGCAATTATCAAGTCCCGAATTTCTCAGAATTGAAACCAGAGTGGTGTGTATATATATGCTAAATATATTGAAAGACCCATAAAAACAAATAGGCCTTTTTTAAAAAAAAATGCAGGAACGCTCAGAGTCTTTGTTATAATACGTTTTTGCAAAATATATTTGACCACGTGAGAAAAGGGTTATGCTGATAAATTTTATATCTCTAAGCTTCAGAGAGTAAAAACAAAACTGAACAACGTTATAGAGTCCATAATTTCCAAAGTACTGTTGCCTTACTATTTCCATTTGATGCTCACAGCACTTTCCTAAGATGATATTATTAGCTTCATTTCACAGGTGAGGATTTTCAGGCTGAGAATGTTGCAGTGAATTGTCCTGAAATGAATTGTTAATAAATCTGGACTCGAATCCAGATTTTTCAGTCCCTGAAGCCCGTGGAAAATTCCTCTCATCCATTTGCAGATAAACAATTTTCAAAGGCTCCTAATGTATTTCTTTCAAGCCAGAAAACTAACTTTCTGTCTTCATTCAAAGGCTACTTCAGGATATTGTAAATGTCAGCCACCACTGTGAGCATTTGTGATTGAACATTACTGCAAAACTCTTCTGGCCATTAGTATTTTCTAGTACCGTGCACGCAGACACAGGGAAACTTTACCCGGGTAAACGATGATTTGTGATTAGAGACGAGAAACAAGGATGAATTTATTGAACCGTTTTAGTATGTTATGAAGGAGAAACACTAGTGTAATATGTGTGTGCGTGTATATAGAGTTCTGTTTGTAAACTTCCCCTGGAACTGATATAAAAGATAAACAGGGGAAGGGGTCAAGGAAAAAAAAATCATATGTCTGTTAAATGGAAAACTTCTAAAGCCAGTAAATCTTCTTTTGCTTCAGAAATTGTCACCTCGAATCTAGTTGCTGACCCACACAGATAAACAGTCTGCAAGCTGTGTCTTTGTGGATGCTTTCAGAATTCCTCCTCATAAGATGACCAGATAAACATGATTTATTTTTGTTTCTATTACGAGATAATTTGAGACTAAATGGTCCCCTTTCATCCTCTCCCACCCTGGTTGCAATAAAGAAGCTCGCTTGATCTTATTTGGGGGCTCTTAAAAATGTTCTCCAAATGCTTCCCGTACCTGTATCCCTTTATATATTATTCTGGAGAGAGATAAATCTAATTTTTATTAGCTGAGACCTATGAGTCATTCTGCTAACTGGCACCACAAACCACCTCCCCACCAGACCGGCCTTTGCTGAGGGCTCTAAATTTAGAAACTGAATGAGATTGCCTCTGGGTTACATAAGGAGGGGAGGAGGTTATTTTTAGCATGCCATTATACCTAGAGAGTCCTGTGCCTCCATCTGATTTGTTAAGCACAGGCTGAAAGAAAACGTGATTACCAATTCTCTCCGTGTGCCATTCGGGTGCAGCAGCCCTCAGCCCCAAATGACATTTGCAGTTTTGTTTACCTGCAGTTCTTCGTGTTTATTTTGTCTGTGGTATAAACACGCTGGAAATCAATTGTGTTCAGGCACAATGGCGTTATCTTTTACTGCCTCCTTTGGGGAAAACCTCCCCAGTACGCACGATAATTTTATCCTTTCTTCCCTGTCTCTCCTCTCTCTCTCTCTCTCTCTTTTTTAAGAATGGAAGGAAAACATTTTGGCTTCTCTTTTTTTTCTAAGGCTCCTGTCAGAGATGATGATGGCACGTGTCTGTCTAGAGTAGACCAATGATGCCCGGCTTGTGTTTTCCTTGCCCGGCACTTGTTTTTACTTTCTTTTGCGAGGGGGCTGCTGCAGCTGATTGGGGGAAAAATAAAAGTGGCAAGGCAAACATTAGGAGGCATGCTGTCATTCGGGCAGAAAATTACTGGATGCAGTGGTGGCCAGAGAGAGAATCTGGACAGAAGCAATGTTTTGTTAGTCACTGTTTCCCAACCCAGTACCAAAAGTCAGCATTAGCCCCTCTGATTCTTCCAGGTTCTTTTTTAGCAGTCAAGTCCGTCTACCTTGTTAGAGTTTTAATGCAATGTTGGTGAATCTCTTTTAACTTGTTTTTACTTTGCATGATTGGTTTCAGAGACTCATTGAAGTGGCTAGTTGCCTAGTACATCTATCTATTTAGAGTTACATTCCCTTCTGTAATCAGTGACAGTATTTGAGCTTTTTAGCTGGTGTATATGTGCAGAGCATGACAGGTTTGGGGAAGAAGTGAATAGTGCATACGAGCAGGAGAGTGTCTTTTAGCAGCAAAATTAGAACTTTGCTGAAATAGTCCACAAAGCCCTTGCTAAAATGTTAATATTTTGCAGCAGTTGTGGGATGTGAGGAGCCAGACTGCAGCAGTGACTCAGTCAGCTCACTCTGCTAGGTGGGGGGCCAATGAGCTGGCTGGACTGGGGTGCCCACCTCCCAGCAGGAGTATCTAAGTACCTAATCTTTACTTGCTAATGCAATCTCTCTCCTTGTTCATAAAACTATTTTTTTGAAGACATAAATCCAATCATATCATCTCATTTGCTCAAAAGCAAATTGGCTGTAACAGTCCCTAAATAATGATGAGAACTAAATAAAAAGCAACTTATCTGTTTCTCAATAGTATGATTTACATAGATATGGCTGTGTAATACGTGAAATAAGTCATTCTATTTCTCAGAAACGGAGGGGCCGGGAGGGAGGGAGGGAGAGATTGATCTCACAGAATACTTGATTACATTGCTAAATAGAATACTTGATTCAGCGTAGTCAGTGCCGTTTCTCCCAGTGAGAGTGGCTGTATACAGGCTCAGTTTCTCACGGACCCGTAGGCCCCAGATACTGGCCAGCTGGTGGCCCCAGGTAACTCCTAGCAACATGGTGGGACCCAAATACAGTTAGCTTGGTTCCAGCAGTGGGTTTGTGGATACTTTCTTTCAGATTTGCCCTAACATTGAGAGTGAACAGGGCAAAGTCTTGTTCCTAGATGCAAACCCATTTCCTAGATGTCAACTCATACCCTGGTCCTGAGATGCCTCTCTGTGTGGCTCCTGGCACGGCTGGTGGGGAGAATCCCTATTGCCCTGTTGGAAAGAGCCCAGTGGGCTACCATGGAAACAGAAGAGATCCCTCCTGACAAGGCAGATGAGGTAACTGGAGGGCTAGTGAGCAGGGTCATGGGGATGAAGGAGGCCACTGGATGACATCTTGGTCACCACAGCCCTTGAGAGGGCAAGCCATGGCACTCAGCCTTGGAATGGTGAGTGGACCACTGGCTTCCTTGTCTGTCAGTAGATCACTAGGACTTGGAGTAGCTGGTTATTTGGAAGTCCTGGAGTGGTGAGCTCACTGTGGGTTCAGAACCCTGGGTACTGAAGGGTGACAGTAGGTGGCTGAAGCAGCCCATCCTCTCCCCCTCAAGAGTCAGAGAGCCTTGAGCCCTAAAGACAGAAGAGTCCCAACCCCAGGATGTTATACAGGCTGCAGGGGCATCCTAAACACGTCACCTAGGAGCTCTTTGGAAAAAGTTCGGTACGAATAGAAATGGAACGTTACCAGGAGAGGGAGTCAGGCTCCCTCCAGGGTAGCACTTCACTCCTGGCCAGGAAAAACGTGCCAGAATCTTGATTGCTTGTTTCCATCTGTAAATCTGAATGACGGGCAATAGGGAGGATTTAATGCAGGATTTCCTACTTCAAAACAAATTGCTAAATTAAATGTCTTGGGTATGTCTTGTGCCCTACCCCATATCCTCTTGGCTAACCTATTTTCCTGTGGTGGCAGCCAGCTATATGAAGACAGAAGCCAGCATCACCTTACCCTAACTCTACTAGTTACCTCATCCAAGGTTTCCCTGAAGCCTCTGTGTTCTGAGGGTCTGCACAGACCAGAAGGGAGTTAAAACCTTGGGAAGGTCCTTGGCTATTGGAGGACAGCAGTCAGTAGATATTGGTTCCTAGGGCAGATAATTCTGAAGAGCATCATACCATGGTCCTTTAGGAAATCTCCAGAAGGATTGAGCTCCAGTTGCGCACAGTAGTGTCAGCTTACAAAGGTACCCTTACGTCATATTACATCAGCGCTCCATCCTCCCTGTTTCACTGTTCCTAGTGGTGTTACCACTATTTCTAGTCCATGGGATCACTTTCTAAATTATACTACCTAGGTGTATGCCATGTCATAAAAGCCTTATCACAGGCTCTGCTTTTGGGAGGGAACTAAAATTTTTTAAACAGGCAATATGCTTACCCTACTATAGAATTGGATGCAGGGAATAGAGAAGACCTTTTGACATTCTGAACATACTCGGAGAGAGAGTGTCACGTTGGGAAAGTCCCTTAACATGGGGTTTTTCAACCTTAGTACTGACATTTTCAATGTGATAAATTGTGGCGGGCTGACCTGTCCAACGTAGAACGTTTAGCTGCATCTCTGGCCTTTACCCCCAAATGCTAATAGCACTCCAACCCCAGTCAAAATAATCAAAACGATTTCCAGATACTGCCAAATGCCTTTGAGAGGCAATCTACTCCTGGTTGAGAGCCACAGCCCCAGGGGAACACAAACCCAAGCTACCTGTCCAGCACATTGTTAAGTGTCAGCATGTTTTTCTATGGGATAATGGGAGGATGGGAGACTCATGGCTTCCTTTTTGTTTGATGCTGGCTTGCAAATTTTCCTTTCCCTAATGAAACCCATTTCTCGTACCATGTTACATTGTGTAATTCATACTGACCCCTGGCATGTGACTGACGTTAGTGCAGACAATGGTTTTAATAGCTTATAAGAAAGTTGTGATCACAAACACACATATATGCATCCAGCCTCGAGTTGCCTAGACCCCCTGCAGACCATCATGGTCTTTCTAGAGTTCACAAATCCCAGGTTAATAATAGCACATGTTTAGATGGATTTTTTTTTCCCTCTAAGAATACTTAATAAATTTGGATCACAGAAATAGTCTGTTCTGGAATTTTAAATCCCTTCATAGTGTTCCACTCAAGCAGGAGGTACTAATTCCTTCTAGCAATTTTAATTTTCAATGTCAGTTGGGAAAATGTCTTTCTGCCAGAAGAAAACACTTGGCCTGCTCTAAATCACCTTGCCATCAAAGGCCTGTCTGAGGCTCAAATCATTTTCCTGTCCTTCTTTAATGCCATCATATCTCTGGCCCTCCCAGGGAAGGTGATTGATTCATTGTGAAGTGGCCTAGAGGAATTCACTTTAATTATTAAACTCATTACAAACTATAGAGAATGAAGTTCAATATTTGAAATTTGTGATTGAAAGATCATGATGCACAGGGGTGTAGGAACATGGAGGGGAGGTAGACACCCAGCAGTATTCTGAAGTAGTGGTAAGTCTTTGTGGGATGGAGGTTTTAACCTCTTTTTGTTTTCAGTTTCCGGCTCAATGAAAAGCAATCAGTCTTTGCCATTGTGAGAATAAGTTATAAGAGCCATAATACCACGTCTAGCTAGGGACTGTATTTCTCAGGCCTTTCTGAATCTAGAAGGGGCCCTTGGCTAATGGAATGTAAATGAAATTGATTTATACTGTATCTGGGCCTAATCCTTAGAGGCCTCTTGCAGGATCTCCCATGCTCTCTCTTCTCCCATCTGACACCTATATGTTAATATCCAGGGTGGCCTTGGAACCCATTTGTTGAAGAAGGCAGAAAAATCTTTTTCAGTCTTGAACCTTGAATGACTATGTGTAGCAGAGTATCATCCTTTCTTACCCCTGACCGCTAATTGGCCTTTTTATTAATGAGAAATAAACTTCTCTTGTGTAAAGCCACTGAGAGTTTGGGGCTTTAAGAGCAACTAGTGTTATTTAAACTAAATGAAGTGCTTAAAATATGCTACACATTACAAGCACATCTCTTTTAATTCTTATCGCATTCCTATAAATTCAGTAGAACCTCCATCATTGGCCACCTCTCCACATTGACCACCTCCTTAAGTTGACCTAATTTTCATAGACTGGACATGCACTACATGTATGTATCAGTACAGTAGGCCTGGTTCCTTATATAGATTATTTCCATGTGTTGACTGGTTTGTTACAGTACCTTGGGAGTTCAATTTATAGAGATTGGAGTGTACATATATTGTTAGGACACTAAATACAGAGACGTTTTATAGTTTTCCTAATGTCAGTAAGTAAATGGCTTATTCACAGCCAGGGGCTACATCTTTAAAACTTCTGTTTCTAAGCACACTTTCGTACTATCTCAGTAGAAGTACAACTGCCATTCAGGTTTCATAACTTATTTTTTCCCCTTCTATCCCTTTTATTATTAGGTTTCATAACTTATTAAGGTAAGCTTACATCCTACTGTTTCATGTTCCACACAGTTAGAATTTTTCCCCTCTCTGGGATGTTGGAACATTATGTGTAGAATTTGGAGACAGTGAAGCAGAACATACTGCTATATAATAGGGCCATATTCCATCCCCTCCTCCACAAGATGATGCTGGTTTGTGCATCTTAAAGTATATACAGATGCAATTAACAATACAATGAAATGAATGTAATGAAGACTTTTAGCTTCTGAGTGAAACTTTACAAGATGGCAAATTTTTAGGAGATGGATTACATCCCCACCATGACTGGTTAATTTGGTTACAAATTATTTGATATTTTTGCCAGTAAGATGCAAGCTCTATGTTCCCTCTCCTTTAATTATGTACAAGCTATGTGATAGCTTCGACCAAAAGAATTCCTTGGAAATGATGCTATTAGAGTGTCTGGGCTTAGACCAAAAAAGACTGGCAAGTTCCCCATCCTGTCCCTTAGCATACCTACTCTTAGAGCTCTGAGCTGCCAAATCATAAGTCTGGTCATCTTTAGACAGCCATGCTGTGAGAAACACAGCCACATAGGGAATTTTGGAGGACAACACACTGTGGCGAGAGAGAAGGAGAAATTGTCAGACTATGCAGCTTCAGACATGTGAGTAAAGAAGCCCATCCTCTGTTGTCAATTCCATATGAATCAGAGATGAACTGTCTTGCTGAGCCTTTTCCGAATTCTTGACCTACAAAACTGTGAAGAAAATAAAATATTTGTTTTGAGCCATTACATTTTGTGAAACTTTGCTATATGGCAATTAATAACTAAAAATCTATGATGGCTATAATTTAAGACCAAACTAAACTTAAGAGTTGATCAGCAAACGGCAGAAAAGCTTTCTCTGTACTAGATTTAGAAAACACAACAGATTCGAAAAGCGAGAAATTTGGTCTTACAAAGGTGAGAGCTTGAATAATCACTACTCCAATCCCAGATGGTGCTCTGGAAGAGAATAGAAACAAGAGAAGACATGGCCCCGAAAGATCTATGGAAACAGAAGCCGTATTTATTCCCAGAATTCTAAAAGAAAACAAAAGGCAGGACTATGTTTTATCCTATTTAGTTTGCTCCCCAGGAAAAGATTTAAAGATTATCCTTATGCATACAAAGGGAGACTCTGTCTCAAAAAAAACCTGATACATGCTCAGCCACATTCTAGTATATTAGATACAGAAAACATTCCTATAAGTTCCTACCCTCAGGAACTCAGAATTGAGTTTCTAAATTGGATCACTCATTGAACTCTGAGATATTGACTTGATATGATAGTTCACAGGCAAGAGCAATTTTTCCAGGTAGAGATAGTTGAGACCTTCATGAATGGGTAGAATTTTGCATAGAGGGAAAGGAGGAGGACATGGGAGGGCCCTACCAGAAGGTGGAACAGTACAATCAAAGACCCAGAGGCAAGAATGAGTCTGGAGTACAGGGTAAGACTATTGTGCAAATCAATTTATCTTGTTTAAAGTTTCAGATTTCATATTCAGAAATCCAACACCCATAAGGAGAACAAATAGAAGTAGGCAAAGTCATGGCCTGGATATTGAACAGGATCTTGTAAATATGGCTTTATTGTCCATTTCTCGACTGCCAGTGTGCTGACCAGCAGGCAGGGAAGCCTTCCACCAACGTAACCTTCAGTGCCACATGCTTCTGGTGACAACAATGAAACCACTTGGTAATAACAATGCTCATTCCCATTTGTCCCCAATGTCACTGCAATGTTTCACTGTCCAGAAACCCTCTCACTGTTAAGGACCCAGAAATCATGTTTAGGTCCTAGACTCCCCAATTTCTTAGATTTCCCAGACCAAGGACTGTGCTGTCCTTTGGGGGCTACCTACCACCCCTAGACTGGGCATTTTGTTTTCCAAAGTCCTTGTGTAGGCAAACAGGGGTTCTCAAACTTTTTAAACAGGGGGCCAGTTCACTGTCCCTCAGACCATTGGAGGGCCGGACTGCAGGCCCTGGGAGGAGTCGGCTGCTAAGCAGGACTGGCAAAGGTGGCAAAAACACCTGGTGGGCTGGATAAATGTCCTTGGTGGGCTGCCTGTGGCCCTTGGGCCATAGTTTGAGGATGCCTGCTTTAGAAGATAAGTAATTTCTTGTTAGGGAGCAATTTACTGAGAAGACAACTTTAGTGTTATAGCAGACAGGAATACTTTACTAGGATTGGGGTTGAGTCTTTGACGTACCAAATAGCCCTGTGAACTTGAGATTGCTAATTTAGCTTTCTGGGGCTGAGTATCCTCATTTGGCTGCTCATTAGGATCACTGGGGGGTGCTTCAAAAAGATCCCAATGCCTAAGCCCTGCCCAGATCAATTCAATCACAATGTCTGAGAATGGAACCTGGAGAAATTAGTACTAAAATCAAACCAAAACCAAATAATAATGGGATTTTGATGGGGAGACTTTAAAAAAATTTTTTTAAAAAACCTCTGCTACCTTTAGGGTTTGACAATTCCATAGGGTTGCTATAATTATAATAGTAGACAGCTGTTATTGGTGAACATCCGGTGAGTGTACATTAGGTGTCACTCTGATAAACATTTTATGGGCATTATCCTATTTCTCACAACCACACTCTGATTCCATTTGGCAGGTGCAAAATCTGAGTCATGGAGGGGTTAAAATCATTTCATCCAAGACTACAGGCTAAAAAGGAAGGGTGTTGGGGTTTAGATCTGTAAGTCAACTATCTAAGATCTTTGATTATTTGATAAAAGCTATGTAAAAATGAGAAAAACAACTCCACAGGAGATAAAGCTGAGGCCACATATTTCCCAGAGGTGTGGGCGAATGTGCTGAGGGAAGTGCTAAGTCAGGCCAGTCTTTCTTGTTCCCAAGGTTCACATGCAATATTTCAGATGGAGCCATTGCATTCTGCCTGAGGTCCTTATCTTTTGGGTGATAAGCTCTTGCTATGCCATAATTTGGAGCTTAAAAGAACAGGTAAAAAGTTCAACCTGGGATGTGACACAGACTGCCTCTGTTAGGGACTTTTTTACCCTATGCAACAGGCGTGCCCGTTGGTGTCCAAGGCTCTGATGTGCTGGTAATTCACACTCCTTCCTTTTGGCTTGGCTCCCCAGCCATCTCCCAGCGCCCGCATATTTAAAGCAGTTTCTGTTGGGGAAATCGTAGGTAGAAGAACTCCACCGCCTGGTGATCTGATGGTCATTAAAACATGGTCATTGACCCAAACCCTTAATGCCTGGAGCTCTTCAGTTGCCTTGGGAAGGCAGTTTTGAGAGGATTAACTGCAAAGTGTGTTTAATGGAGGGCAAATCACTGGGCCTCAGGCAACACAAAAGCTACCCAAGTTTTACATCCCCAAAAGCTTTCCTGGGAAGAAACGCTTGTCATACTATGCAACAGAGGTTGTTCATTGTCGTTCACCACAGGAAACCCACAGTGTATCCATTCGGGCTTTTAGCTCCTGTTTAGCAGGTTTCTGAAGAAAGTGGTGAGGAGAAAGCGCTCAAATTAAACTGTCAAATCCTGGCATTTACTTTAATGTGAAATACGCACGTACTGTGTCCATAAAGACTGAGTGATGTTCTTGACCCCTGAATGAGAAGGCCTTTCCTGTTAGTTGAGGTTTTCTGTTTTCTAGAATTCTTTTTCTTCTTGTTAATCTTGAAGTTGTTTATTAGAGTTAGCCCATGCCCTATGATTGCAATTTCGTACAGTATTAACATCAGTCTATCAATATACCTATCTGTACACGCACAGGCACACGCACATTACCCAGATGTCAGAATTGAAGTTTCACAATGGTGAGGAAAAGTAAAGGCTTGCAATTTTCATACTCCTAATTTAAAGTGGTTCAAATTTATTTTCATAATTTAATATCAAATAATGGACTTATACTTGAAATGGTGGTCTTACCATCTTATTTTTTTTCAGCATACATTTATATTTAAAACTTGTAATTTGTAAACGTGAAGACTTCCAGATGGAAAGTGCTTTCTCAATAGTAACCCCCTTCCCCTGCGATTTCAAGGATCTTGTGACCAGCTTGCTTGCTTGCTTGAATTCGGTCATACATGCATCCATTCCTTTATCAATTGTTTCAACAGACATTTATTGAATGTCAACTAAGTGCCAATGCATTGTCTATATTTCAGTGTGCCTGGGCCAACAGTTTTCCTGGATCTTGGATAGTATGTTTTTTTTTTGGACCTAAATTCCTTCCCAAAGATGAATAATTGCACTTTCTGCCCTATAATTATCAAAGGTGCATGCCTCTCATCATGAAGCTCAGATGATAAAACGGAGCATTTAAAAAGGCTATTTAATTGGGACTTGTAAAGCAAACCAGCCAAAAGGAAGATGCTTCCTTAGTTCACCATTTGATAACTATGGGAAGGACCCCTGCGCTTTCCGCCTAATTTTTGCATCTTTAGAGAGGGAAACCTTTTCGTTCCTTTTTTCTCGTCTGCTTGCTGTGGTGCTGAACTCCCTGAGCTCATCCTGGCTTGACTGCTCTGTGACTTTGCTTTGATTTAAAGTCCTCAGAGCGGCTTCATTCACAACAGGACTGCGGCTTCTACTGTGTGGGGTGGGGAGGGGCAGAATGACACAGCATCCCTTCCGTGTTGCCTTTCCTTGGGCCTGGTCTGTTTTCCCTCCTCTTTTTCCCACCTTCCCTCCTGCTTCCCTCTTCTCCTTTCTTTTTTTCTTCCTCCTTATTGTTCCACTCGGCAGAAAAAAACAGAGGAGGAGAAATGTCTCACACCCGGTGTTTTTAGATGGATAGAGTAATTTTCTCATTCTTTCCCACGCCCTTCTCTTTTTCCCTCTCTGAAGGGATAAATGACTTTATTCCTTTCAACTCACCTGCCTTAATCCCTTTTCATCTTGATTTACTTGTTGAGGTGGAAATAGCAGAGCTGGATTCAGCTTGACTAACAAGTAAGGCTTTCCCTGCTAGTTCTAGCAAAGGGGTTGCCAACACAAAAACGCATCACCTCAATAATAGAGTTATTCAGAAACAGGGTTTTTAGAAACCCATTATCATTCACACAGAGCAAGACGCCTTACTGACATTTAAACGATATTTTGAAGTGAGAATTCAACTGTTTTCCCGACACTCATTATCAATGTTAGGACCTTTCCCCAGCGGTACTGTGGAATTTGTGTTAATCTATCCATAGGCTGAAACTCAGCTCCCCTTTAGTCCAAGGATGTATTCTGTCAAGGTGGTAAAGAAGGAAGCCGAGAGGTTACTTCAAAAGATCACTAACGTGGAGTTTTAACAGAGTCAGTCAAACGGTTGTATTGATACCATTTGGTTGCTTGGGAAAATACGCCTGAGCAATCTAGATTTATAATGCATGATTTAATATGCTAGTACTTGAAATAAAATGATCCAGGCTTGTAAATAATGTTTTGACTGTCATCTAACTTTAAATATATCTGTTATTGAAATCTTAGTTAATGATTTAACTCGCAAATAAACACATGGTTCATTTAGGGTAGCGCGTTTTAAAACGGGAAATTTCCTTTATTGCTCGATTTTGAAATTCTTGTAAAGTTTAAAATATTACCATTGAATTGGAATTCTTAAACTTTCCTGCCTTTGATTTGCCCTGAGAGAATTAAAAATTCTGTTTGAATGAAATAGGTAAAAATGCTTTAATTGAGGTGCTACGTTCCTTTGGGTTACGATGCTTGGCGCAGAGTGGTTATTCATTAACATTATTTTTATTTAAAAAACTCAGTGAAATTATTGATCCATTTTAGGGAAAAGCATTTCTATGAAATCTGTAGCCTTTTCTTCAACTTGATAAGTCTATCCATGAAAATGAGGGGGGGAGTTTTTCAACACCAGGAGCCGCAAATTCCTCTGAATTTGCAGTGTTCTAGCACAAAAGAAGGAATAAAATGGGAGCATTTGAAACGTCCAAATGTAAATGACACCTTAAAGGTACATTCATCTGGCACAGTAACGCTTAAAAAATTTTTTTTAATCACACCACACATATTCAGTTTCCATCATTTTCAAAATGTGACATTTTAATATAAGATTTTATGACTTTGCATTTTTGCCCATTTATAGACATCTATCCTGATACTGTACAATAAAATTCTGTCCCCTTTTCATGGACTGTATTTGAAGCCTAGGTTGAGCTGGTGTTAAGACCATCCCTTCTTTGGTTGCGAACAGGACCAAAGAAAAGCCCTCAGGAGATTCTCTTCTTGGTGAGCACACCAGGGGTGCTCCCTCTGCGTTCCATCCTGTCCTCCGCATCCCAGCTTGCCAAAGAAGCTCGTCCAGAGAAGACAGCTATGAAGAGAACTGCTCTTCTATCTCCTCGGGATCAATCCCCTGATCTGTGGCAGCCTTTAGTCATCACCAAACGGTTAATCTGCCCAGGCCCCTTTTAACTGCCAGACCCTTCTCCCCATGAGGATGTGTTTATCTCCTACCTTGACTAAACTCCCCACACCTTCTTTACTCCTTAAGCTCTTCCACTCTGTCCATTGGGGAAAAATCCTCTTTTATGAACATTACCTTTACCTTCTCGATCTAACTCAGGGTTCCTCAGCCTTGGCACTATTGACATTTTGGGCTGGATCATTCTTTGTTGTGGGTTATACTGGGCATTGTGGGATGTTTGCAGCATCCTTGGTCTCTGCATACTAGAAGCCACTAGCGCACCCTCTTCCCTTCATTGTGACTACCGAAACTATCTCCACACACTGCCAATTATCTCTGGGGGGTGAAATCACCCCCAGTTGAGTAGCATTGATCTAACTCCTCTTTCTTTTGGGTCTACTGGGATAGTTCTTTCTTACTCTTTCCTTCCCCTCCAAAAGCAAAGGTCCTTTGAAGCACACGCCACTGTCCTAATAGTCTTTCATTCTGCTATTCACCTTTTGTTGTATATACTAACTTGTTGGTCACATCCCTTCTTCTGAAGGAGATTTAAGACCATGGCTCCCCCACGCCATTACTGTGGTGATTACTGTCCTACAACATCTCAAGCCACTGGCCTCTAAGTTTCCTGATCCACGTTCACCCAAATCTGTGCCCATATTGCATCTGGGGAGCAGAATGTTATTCAAGAAAAACACGCTGGCCTTACACTGTAAATTTCAGTTGACTGTAAATTTCACCTTCCTTAAACTTCCTATAATAATTTCCAGGTCACTTTGCTCTCCCATTCTCTAAAAGAAAAATTCCATACTTTATTTTCCTTCAAAGGCATTAGACGCCTCTTTCCCTCACTTCTTAATGACTTTACTTCTTAATTCATTGAGAAAAATGGAAGCAGTCAGAAAAGGCCAGCCTCATCTTACTACCACTAACTCAACTAACTTGCTCGTAGGCGTCTGTGACCTTATATTTTCCCTTCCCGCTTGCTACAAATATTCTGCTGCTACTCCTCTCTCAGGCAAACCTGTCCCTTGTACTTCTCCTCCATCTCTTTGTAATGACCCAAGGACTTTGTTCCTTCACTTATGCCCCTGTTATTTTTATTTATTTATTTTTTTAGACGGAGCCTCAAGCTATCCCCCTGGGTAGAGTGCCATGGCATCACAGCTCATAGCAACCTCCAACTCCTGGGCTCAAGTGAGTCTCCTGCCTCCGCCTCCCAAGCAGCTGGGACCACAGGTGCCCACCACGACGCCCGGCCATTTTTTGGTTGCAGCCATCATTGTTTGGCGGGCCCAGGCTGGGGATTCGAACCAGCCACCTTAGGTGTACGTGGCTGGCGCCTTAACTGATTGAGCCACAGGCACCGGGCCTATGCCCCTATTATTGTCCGTCATTCATTCTCTTTGCCATCCATGTATAAACTTGTGGTACCATCTCTCATCTAAACAACCACAACATGATCTCTACAAATCGCACGGCTCAGCCCTATGCTCGTTCCTCTCCTTCCCTCCTGACCCCTCCCTTCCCTCTTCTCTTTGCCTACTTGATCAATATTTACTCTCCAAATTGTCCGAACCCGTCCTGTGCCTTTTAATAACATTTAGATGCTAATGATGGCAATTTGTACTTCTACCTTTCTGTTGAGCTCTGAATTTATATGTCCAACTGCCGTTTAATTGGATGCCTCATCAGCACCTTCAACTTCACATGTCCAAATCTGAACTTCCAATTGCCCCCTAAAACCTTTACTTTTCTAGTGTTTGACCCTTCCTAAAACTTTAAAAAGCTGCTTTGGCTGAAAATCCAAAAGTCACATTAATTTCCTTCTTTTCTTCCTACCCTACATCCTTCTTATTAACTCCACCTTCAAAACAGATCACAGATTTGACCTCTACTCATTATTACCCCCTAGTCTAAGCCGCCGTCATCTCCCAGGCTACCACAATAAGCCTGCTAACTGGTTTCTTTGCCTCCACTTTTGTTCCCCTAGAGAACCTTCTTCACACATCTGCTAAAGTAAGCTCAGGAAACTTGTAAATCAGATTTTGTCACTTCTCTACTCAGATTTTTTTTTTTAACTAGGTTTCTATTTGAAGTAAAAGTCCATGTGTTCCCATGTCCTGGAAGGATCTGGACCTTATTTCTGGTGGTTACTTTTATGTGTCAACTTGATTGATGCACACAGAAAGACATACACACAGAGTGGTGTGTTACTTAACGCCAGGGATACGTTTTGAGAAACATGTCCTGAGGTGATTTCGTCACCATTGGAATATCCTTACACTCTCCCACTAGATGGTATAATCTAGGCTTATATACCATACACCTCGGCTATACTGTATAGCCTGTGGCTTCTAGGCTACCCGCCCATACAGAATGTTACTGTACTGAGTACTGTAGGCAATTGTAACACATGGTAAATATCTGTGTATCTAAACATACCTAAACATAGAAAAGGTGCAGTCAAAATACAGGGTTATAATTTGATGGAACCACTGTTGTCTATGCAGTCCAGCACGGACTGAAACAGCCTTCTGCAGCACAGAACTAGATGCCTCTTTATCTTTATCTTTTCTTTCTTTTTTTTTTTTTTTTTGAGACAGAGTCTTACTATGTAGCTCTCTGTAGAGTGCTATCATAGCTCACAGCAACCTCAAACTCCTGGGCTTAAGCAATTTTCTTGCTTCAGCCTCCCAGCAGCCGGGACTACAGGCACCTGCTACAATTCCCAGCTTTTTTTTTTTTTTTTGTTGTTGTCATTGTTGTTTAGCAGGCCTGGGCCAGGTTCGAACCCACCAGCCTCAGTGTACATGGCTGGTGCCATAACCACTGTGCTACGGGCACGGAGCCCTTCTTTATCTTTCTATCTCCCATTGTTTGTTTCTGTGGAGAACTGTGACTAATTCTCTACTCAATTTTTTTTCTTCTTCTCCACCTCCCTCCCTTGGCTCTAGCCACACTGGCCTCCTTGCTGTTTACCACACACGCCAGGCTCCTCTCAGCCCCTGGCCTTCACTCGTGCTGACTCCCTATCACTGGGACTTCTGCACACTTGGCTTCCTCACTAGGCAGCGTGGATATGACGCAGATGGAAGTGAGCACAACGTTGTCATCGCCATGTTAGTCAAAGAAATACTTATGTCCATTGGGCTTGCCTTATTGATAGCCTGGGGTGGGATCTTCAGGGCAACTTGAGAAAGGCAGCTTGGAAGTTACCAACCATTGTTGGAGATTTTCTTCTTCAAGTGGTTTCTACCTGACCTGGGACCTGACAGAATCTCAGTGGAACCCATCTGGAGCCACTGTGACAACTTTGTGCTTTTGTAGCATTAATCAAGATCCTCTCCCACACCAATCAAAGAATGCCTTTCACAGCCCTGCCTGACTTGACAATTCCTTTTTTGACCCTACCTATCAGACCTTCTGAGTAGGGCGGCTTGGGGGAGAGTGACTGTACTCATCTTGCTGTGACACAATTTTCCCCTGCCGGGTGAGCAATAAACTCAGCTTTGATTTTTCAGCTCTGCTGATCTGGTTATTTCAATATGACAGCGCCTTAACGATTTCATTTTCTTTTCTTTTGCTGTTTTATGCTTTTTTTTAAAAAAAAAAACAAAAACAACTTTTTTAGGAGTCCTGGTACTTACCATTGGTCTCTTGATTTTCCCCAAACCCCTTTCTGTGGGAATGTGATGCATTCTCTCTGCCCAAAGGAAGGCTTTTTACTGACTTGGGTTAGGGACAACCCTTAACCATTTCAGATAGTTTGTTCTTCTGAAAAATTATGCCAAAGTTGATTCCTGAAGCCCATGGCATCTGAATCCCTTCCAGGCACTCCCAAACTACCCCCCCAAACAAAACATAAACCCAACCCCCTAAACTTTAATTACTATAGCTATTTATTTTGGTTCCTCTCTATGGGTGAGATTTCCATTAATTAGAGTATAATGAAGCCTGCCCTTTCAAACAAATGTATTCCTTTGTTTGCGCTCATTTGAGCAAACCTGCTGCTCTGTGTGTGAGCTCACGAAAGGCAGGTGCTGAAAACAGCTTCTACCAAACCAGACCCCCAGACCGAACTTTCCCAATCCTCCGCAGATGCCTGCAGCTTTACCCACTTGAGATTTGTGAACAGAGACCTGTGGGGGGTTTCGTTGTCCTGTTGTTTTCCTACCTGCAGAAGAGATACATATTCTCGGAAAACATTTCCTTCTCTGCAGCTTTCTGGTTAGTATTCAGGCCACCACCTCTGTTATCAGACGGTGGCAACAAAGCTTTTCCGCCTGAATCTTCTGCGAGGTGGCAGGGGAATGGATTGCACAGTAATGAGCTGTTTTTGCAGGCTTCCTTCGGGAGCCTTTTCTTATATCCCTTGGCAAGAGGAACTAATTCAAAACAGCAACCCAACCTTTGGGCATCTAAAATTCACAGAAATTCAGCTGACTTGACAGGAAGAGGGTCTCCCTGAAAATCAGTGCTGTAAATCAGAGCTTGGCTCTCTGAGGGGAGGGGTGGCTAGAGCTTTCCCCGGCACCTCTTATATAACCTTATATAAGACTCTTATCCCTGTTGCTGTTTTAAAGCCAACTGAAGATGGTAGGGAGCGTGCTGGGAGCTGCTTTTCTTTCCTGATTATGCTGTTTCATCCTCTAAGCAACATGGACTGAGAGTCTCAGAGTATTTCCTCCCGGAGAGGCAATCATGGACTGTTTTACTCTTCATGAACTTGACCAGCTAGACTTCATCTTCTTGAGGGCAGGGCCAGTGATTTTTATCATTATACCTCCAAGAGCTAAAATAGTGCCTGCCACTTAGTGTACACTCTACGGATGGCAAATGACTGCTTGGTGGGGCCAGCAGTGGCTGTGCTGATTCTATCTACCTGGCGAGCTTGGCTGTCGTCCTGCTGCTATTCTGTGCTCGGGTGTGACCTCTGTGCGTGCTTCCATTTCTTCTCCGGTTGTCTTCTCTTGTCCCCAGCTGTTAGGTCTCCTGCTTTCCATCTAGTCTGTTTTCCCTCCCAATATGGTGACTCTGCATCCTATAGACTTCTGTCTCCACCCTGCGGAATCTGCTCCCCCCCCACCACACAGTCTCTTCATTCTTTTGTAGGTTCCAAACTCCTGCCCCCATCTTTCCGTTCCTCCTTGAGGGGCTCCTCATTCTTGAGAGTTTGTTTTCTAGTAGGGGACTGTAGCTGTTTGTATACCCTTGACTAAAGAATGTTCTTCCTCTATCAGGGAAGGTCATCCTCTCTGACCCAAGCAGAGAGCTTCGGGAGGGACAAACATAGAGTGGTAAGGGAAGAAGGGGCCACGCACCTACCCAGCTAGAGCAGGCAAATCAATCAGAAGTGATGTCACGAGCAGGTTGCCCATACATCCTCCTTGTGCTTTCAACTCAAACTGATCCTTATCCATCCCAGATTCTGTTTGATCTTCTGAATTTTCTTAGTGTCCCTTCTATGCCTTTGATGGGGTTTTATCCCCTCATTCTTTGGCAACTTTGCTGTATTTACATATTCCTTAACTTGCCGGAGGTTGGTCTTTACTTTTCTGATTGACACAGCTATAAAGCAAAATACCCAAGCAGTGATAGTTTTATGGATACAGCGGTAGAAATTGCCTGCATTCCTTTTGAATGTGCGGGTTAGCTGGAAAAAGTCAGTGTTTTGTTTGATTTAAACTAGTGGTTCTCAACGAGGGATAATTTTGCTGCCAGAGGGACATTTGGCAACATCTAGAGACATTTCTAGTCATTACAACTGGGGGTTGGAGGTGCGGGTGTGGAGAGTGCTATTGGCCTCTAGTGGGTAGAGGCCAGGGACACTGCAAAACATTCCACAGTGCCCAGCCAGCCCTTCCGACAAGGACTTATCACCACCAAAATGTCAATAGTGCCAAGATTGAGACACGTTGGTGAACACCTTCTCCTCCCTTTCTCCCCAGGCTTTCCTCTGCCCTGTCTCCTGAAGCCCAGGGCCCTTACAACCTAATCCTGTTACTGCGTCCCCTGGCTCCAATTGATGTATTTCCCCACTGCCTGGAGAGTACCCCATGCTTGGTTTTAATCTCTATGGTGAAAGCTAACCATGAACACTGTTTGGTTCTTGGAATCCTGACTGGTGGGAGCAGGAAGGGCCTTTAGAAGTTTTCATAATTGATCTTGTGATTCTCCAGAGGAGAAGAAAAGAAGGGATTTTGCTAAGGTCACACAGGTCGCTCTGCGGGCCGTGGCTCCAGTGTCCCTATTCCAAGCTCTCTTCTCTTCATATTCGCTTACTGTCTTTGTTTAAACCAGAGAAACACAAGCTAACTGCCCGGGGAAGGACAAGAACCAGATTGATTGGTTTCATCCACATAGGGACACAGTAATGTACTTCCCAACTTGCTGGATTGCTGTGAGAACATGTTTTTCAGGACTGCATCCTCTACTGCTCTCTACAGGGTCTCCGCCAGCTGCAAGGTTTGGCTGATGCCTCTTACTGTCCTCTCGGGGGATGCCATGACTTGACCAGGTAAAACACAATTGGAGCAGATCGTTAAGAACAATGAATTAGGATAGGCAGACCTACTGCGTCTCTTCCTCTCAGGCCATGCAGCCAGCTATGTATTGGGTCAAAAAGTACTCAAATCTGGAGATGGAAAAGAGTGGAAACCCACATTTCTGTCATCGGGAGCCACGATTTGAAATAATTACAAGACAATTTGGACAACTTCTGTGTCTTGCTTCTCTCCCTCACCTCATCCTAAACAACCACATTTTATTAGTGAGCTAAAGTATTTTTGAATGGAAGTGAGAGGGGCTGGGCTAATGTTTTTCCAACTAAGGTCCTTTGCCCCAAAGGCCTCACAATGGCTTGGGGCAAGTATGAAAATGCATATTCCTGACCCTTCCTAGATCTATATTTACCATCTCTGGGGGTGACGCCACACACCGAAAGTGTTATTAAGCTCATAGGATAGCCTGTGTTCATACATTAAAGACCCACTGATCCTGACATTTAAATAATTAGGCTTTCCCCCCCCAAAAAAAAATTCTAGAAAGTGAGAAGCTTTTGGAAAGTCTGTGAATCTGAGAGAGAAAATCTTGTACTAACAAAAAGAAAGAAAAAAACCCCACACAAAAACTTGGCTCTTTTTGGTCAGACATCATGGTCATAAGGTGACTGAGTTTGCTCGGAGCTTTGAAGGCATAGAGGTCACATCTGGCAACACGCACAGCTTCCTAGGAAAGGATCAGGTTTTGCTCTGGTTTAAAATTTTAAAAGAGCTGGAATTGGGCTTCCTTTGCTCTCCTGGCATCCTTTGGATACATTCGAGGAGACCTCTTACTGGTAAATTCTTTTCTGTGAAGGCTGTTTCTGACCCAGATCTCCAAGGGCCCTCAAGGTGCCTGCTCATTGATCCACCTCCAACAGGTATCTGCACATTTCAGTTAAGAGCATTCACAGGCTTCCAGCACATTCCTTATTTTAGCGATAATGCACATTGGTTTTTGACTTTCCCTCAAGGCTGAGTAACTCCCCAGGGGTGTAACACCTCATCTAGGCAGCTAGCCACACGTCCTGGGTTAGTGCCTCTGTTTGTTCACTTATGTTTTGCTGGACCAGGCTTTGGAGTCAGCTCTCTTTTCCCTTTTTCTAAAACCCTTAGTCATTTGCCAAGTGGAAGCTGCCATGCTCCCTTGCTGCCCTACTATCCAATAGGCATAAGGTTTCCCTAACCATGAATCTTATTCCGTTTTCTTTTCAAAAAGACACGCAGCACACAGATTCCTCTGTTTTGTACAAATAAACCATCTGACTTTAGGTGATTGTTACTTTACTTCTCTTCTTTCCGCTCAAAAATAAGAAATAAATAGGGTCAGAGTACCTTACCACTGCAAACTCCCCAGGAACCCCTAAAATAAAGCTCAGAATTTTGAGATCCATCAAATTCATTGGTCACTTATTCTCTGTTGCTTTGTCTGTGTCTTTATCCCAGGGCCTTTGAACTTGCCGTTCCCATGGCTTCATGTGCTCTCCATCAGCCACTTGGCCAGCTCTGCCTGTTTGCTTTCTTCAGCATTCTGACCGAATGTACCTTTCTCATGGAAGCTGTCATTGACTACCCCTTCAGTGGCACTCTCTCTTTTCCTCGCCCTGCTTCAGTTCTCCCCATACCACCTATTCCCTCCCGACCAGTTAGGTATAGTTTTGCCAAGTGTATCTGTCATGTCAAAAGGGGAGGTACGTTTCAGTTCTGGGGGATTATTTCACTTACCTAAGGGGGAGGTGCTTTAAAACACGTGTTCATGAGGGTGAGGTCTCATTTGTTTGTTCACTGCTGTAGCCTCAGTACCTCCAACAGTGCCCGGCATATGGTAGACTCTTAAGCAATACGGGATGAATGAATGAATGAATGAAAAGTGGATGTAGAAATAAGGTCCAAATGATGATGATCTTTGGGTATAAATTTTGCCAAGAATAAACATGCATATTAGGAGAGAAGTTATAAACTATGAGTTTGAAAAAAGATGAACCTTCAACCTACCTCTACGTCCGTAGTGATGGTTTCTCTTCACTAACAACTGCTGTTCCCAGAGCTATGGGAAAGACTTGAAAGAAATAATAATAATGGGTTCATTTTTATGGGGTGATAGAAAACTTGGCATTAGGTAGGCATAGCAGAAGCTGTTTTCTGCCTACTAAAGCAATATTTGAATCTCAATATTTACTATCAAACATCGAGGATTGGATAAGATGTAAATACAAGCATTCCTGGCCTCCATTCTTAACATTATTTCCCTCAGAATGTGCCTCAAGCCATGCGCACACACCCTGTCTTCAATACTGCCACTTTTCCACACATATCGACTAAAGAACAGGATTACTTGGGTGTATTTATAATCCATAATATATATATTCTAAAATACTGAGATGAGTGATTCTTTATTGTGGGCAATGTTCTGAGAATCATGGGATATATTTTTATTTTTTTTTAATTTTATTGAATGGTAACTATGTACATTAATGCACTTCTGGGGTACAGTGTGGGGTTTTCACATGCAATCCGAAATACTTCCATCAAACTGATCAACACAGCCTTCATGTCATTTTCTCAGTTATAGTT
>CAUYQV010035630.1:0-20576 GCA_963574575.1 Galagoides demidoff | reverse complement strand
TCACCGCCAGAAGCCGGGACACCCCCCGCCCCCCCCCCCCCCGCCGCCCAAGCAGTTGCACATGGTCCAGATAAATACCCAACCATGCTGACTGGTTTCATTTTAGATTTGGCACCACCGAGCTTAAATGGGCTTTTAACACTGCTAGAACGTGAAGTTCAATGTCACCTCCTTAGTGTATTCAGTTTCTCACTCTTCCAGATAACTGTATCATATATATTTTCTCTCTTTCAACTTTTAGCTCTTTGGAAGGGGACTTCCTTTCTCTGTACCCTTAGCTGATAATATAACTTGATTCATTTAGAAAATATTAGTAATCATTCTGCCACCCAAGTGATCTTTGCTTACATGCATTGTCTTGTCTCTGATGACCTCAGGAGCTTAGGTTTCTCTCTGGGGGCCTCTTTTCCGGTGTGTGCTAATCCCATCCCCTGCACTTCCTTCAGCACTCTGCTCTTCCACTTCACCCTCATTCATTTGCCCTTTTCTGGTAGATTGCTCCTGTCAGTATGCAGACAGGTTGTAGTATCTGCTATAACAGAAAAGATTGCTCTTGGTTCCACAGCCCCCTTCAGCTTTGCTCCATTTCTTTTCTTTCTTTCATAGTAAAATTACTTTAAAGATGTTTGTATACTTGCTGTCTTTACTTCCTCACCAATTATTCTGGATTCCACCCCATCATTTTTTTTCTCAGCAATCCACCGAGGCTGATCTTGTCGAAGCTCCCAGTCATTACCTCTGTCTTGCCAAATCTAGTTTGGTCAGTAGCGATCTGCAGTCTGCATGGTCTCCTAGCTGCACTGACGCTCCGTGTCCCCACCGGATGTCTCACAGGGACCTCAGTGAGAGGTCCTACTCTTTCTCCTACTCTCCCACCCTTATTTTCCTCACCTCTTCTACCTCTCAGTTTAGGAAAACACTGTTCACCCAGGTTCTGGGGACAGAAGTTTAGGAGTTGTGCTTCACTCTTCTATTTTCTCTACCCTGCCCATTCAGTCTACCAGCAATCCTCTTGGCTTTCTCTTGTCACTATGCCCTGAACCCAACTACACCCCTTCTTCCATTGTTATCCCAGGCCTGAGTCACCATCATCTCTGGCTTGGACATTTTTTATCTTTCTATATTTTGTCCTTCATATTGGAGGCAGAGTGAATTTTAAAAATATTAATAAATGAATTAGGTACTTGGTCCTGGTTATAATCCTGGGTCTGCTACACACAAGCATATATGATCATGTGTTATGAAGTCTTTCTGGGTCCCAATTTCCTTATCAGTAAAATAGGGAGAATAATGTCACCTACAGTGTGGGTTTGTTGTGGGATTGAAGGAGTTCATATTTGCAAAGCAGTTAAAGCCACCCAAATGCATGGGCAACACTATATTAGAGCTTTTAAAATAAAAATAATTAAAACTGATTGCTTCTCATTACACTAAACATAAAATCCAGGCTCTTTCTTACCATGAGCCTCTAAGGCGCTGGGTTGCCTTGCTCGCTGCTTGCCTCCTGAGACCTGCTGCCTACAACCCTCCTCTGTGCTCACTGTGCAGCCCCGCTTGCATCCTTCTGTTCTTTGGGTCTTAAAAACTTCTCTTACTGCTGCCTACATTGCTCTTCCTCCAGATCTTTGTTTCATTCACTCTCCATCACTTCAGGGGTCTGCTGAAGCACTGCTTCTTCAGAGAGCCTCTTTGATCACTTTCCCTAAAACAAGGTGCCTCGCCCTAAATTATACTATTATTTTTTCCATATCAGATGTCATGATCTATAATTATCTTATGCATAATTTAGTGTTTTCTGTCTCTCACACTCCCATGATATCTCTGTGATGTCAAACACTGTGTTTGCCTCTTTGTAGCTCCAGGATGCAGAACTGTGTCTGGAACCCGGCATCTACCAGGCTCTCCATGTTTGTTCAATAAATTGCAAAACAGTCTTATAAGTGAACTTCCCTATTTGGCACAATTACTGCCATTTCATTCTTCTTGGCTGATGCATGATATCTATGGTGCAATTTAATCTTCTTAACTGTAAACACTTGATTGGAATAAAGCATATTCTAAATTTACCTAATTATACCGGAAGGGCTTGTTTTGACCTCTCATAGTTGTATGTTTCAGAGTAGAGCTTGCTTGTCTTTTCAGGTCCCTGAGTTAATTTTGAATAGGCCTGACGTGTGACTTTTTCATTCACTACCACTTTCTTTATCAAATCATTATATAAAAATTCTATCTCTGGTCTTCCCAAATAGATGCAATTTAAATTCTTTGGAATAGTTGAAGAAAATAAAGAACAGAGGAAGTAAGATTTGGGTGTTTCCTAATAATCTTGGAGGAATGTATATGCTGATGCATGGTGCCTTTTATCAGCTTGGGAAGAATGGAGGAAGTGATATAACCTTGGCAGTGTTACAGTCCAAACAGTAAAAGGGATACAGGGAAGGAGGCATTCATCCTGGCTGGACAGGCTTTGGATATAATGGCAGGGAGAGTAATTAGGACACATGAGGAGGCCTATTTCCTCCTCACCAAAATCTATAGGGTAGTGCTGGGACAGCAGTATTATTAACACCATAATGTAGGCACTTGAAAGGCTATCTGAAGTCAACCATATATTTCTAGGAAAAAAATTTAGTCTCTGTAAATATTTATAATCTTCTAGGGTTTTTCCTTTGGTTGGTTGCATGGATGCATTTTGTTGGCCCTTATGGTAGACATCTGTCAGAAATGGCTCTATAATAAGGTAAACCAAGAGTTACCCAGAGCATTTGCAAGGGCTTGACTAGACAAGGACTTTAAGGAATCATTTAAATACACTCTACCTCCCAACCTCTAACCTATGCTAGGAATACCTCACAGTTGCATTTAAATGAGTCCCTGATTCTTCCAAGCCTGATTTTTGCATATTTTTCCAGCAAGCTTTTGAAAGTAGGTGACATAATGGCTTTGGAACATTTCTTCTACTGAATCTACTAGATTATTCATTGTTAGGTATTTACCTAGAACAATGTACAGTATGAAATAGAACGCAGCAGAATATCGTGATCAGCCTGTCAGAATGCCGAAATCTATGTTTTCTGTCTCTGACCCTTAGCCAATTTCTGGAAACTTTGGGTTTTTACTTTATTCATTATTCTAAGGGTTGAATTTTTAAACAAAAAGAGATTGCATTTATACTCCTAGCAAATCATGTAGTTCATTTGAACAAATCTTACGTTACATGGTAATTAGAACCTAAAGTGATCCCCAGTGGTTTTCCACTTTCCAGTGCCCATGCCTTTGTGTAATGCCCTCTGTTTGAGTGTAGGTGGAAATTGCAACTTGCTCCTAACCAATAAAATAAGCCAGAGATGATCAGATATCACCCTTGTGACTAAGTTATGTTATATGCAACAAGAGATTATTTTGTATCAGCCATATTTAATCAGAGAAAGGCCCTGGAAGAGGGGCTGGGCCATCCCAGGGAGATACTCCCCCACTGGACCTCAGGAGACAAGCTCCTAGGATGTAATCTGCTTTTGGAGAGGGCCACATGGCAGGGAACACTCAGTCCTAGAGCTATAAGGAACTCAATTCTGCCAACGACCAAGTGAGCTTGGCAGAGAACCCTGAGTTCCAGAAAGGAACATAGCCCAGCTAATACCTTGATTACAACCTTTTACCAAGGACCCAGATAAACTGTGCTAAGATTACTGACCCAGAGACTCTGTGAACTAACAAATGTGTAGGGTTTAAAGTTGCTGGATTTGTTACATTTTCATTATGCAACAATGGAAAACAAATATAGGCATCAATTCTGATCCCATGCACACATAAAATAGCATTATACATGAGTTTTGCCATGTCAAATATGTCCTCCAAAAGACCACCAGGATGGCTAAGTAGTAGAAAGGAAATATCAGTTTGGTGATACCAGTTTGCAAACATGAAGAGACCATCTCAGACATATACAGAAGGTGCTCTCTCTTCAATGAGGAAAGGGCAGGTTGGTTTCCGTGCCTCCCAGGATCTATATTATATAACAGAGTCAGCTATAGTCAGTAGGTTTGGGGAAAAGCTATACATATGGATGAAGGAAGTTAAGCGCACGGGCAGTAGGAATGCATATGTGTAACATTTCTCTTATGTTCACTTTGAAGTGAGGCTTTACTATTAAAATGAGGTAGAATTTGGCTCTTTACATCAAAAGATGAACTATAAGGCACAAAGATAGTTCGTGCTCAGTCTCTATATGCTGGCTAAGACTGGCTTAAGGTCAAGGCCCTTTCTCTATGCAACAGAGTTGTGGTGGTTTGGGTTGTAAGTCAGAGTTAAGAATGATCTGGCAATTTGCCCAATTGCTCCTATTGTTAGGGAGTTTAGCAAGAAGGTAGTTTTTCTTGTAGCTCTAGGAATTTAGGACATTGCCATGTCAGCCAAGCCCCAAACCCTCAAACTATAGGGCATTTTTGTGTCCTTAATTTTAGAGTCCATCTTAGTTGATAAAAAGGCATTTCTTTTGATCTCTCAGATCACAAGTATGACATCACTACCTTACGTGGACTGTGACATGTGAGAGGAGGTTTGAGAAGAATTCTCCGTATGCTAATATGGGAAACATTATAATGTGATGTAGGCCAGGTGTGTGGGAAAGGTGTCTATGAGCCAAGGTATGTGGGAAGATGTAGGTTTCTCTAGTAGAACAGAGAGCTTTGGCAGAAAGAAATGCCAATGGGAATGTTAAATAAAATTTATAGGAGACATTGATTTGGACTGAGATCTTGCACCAGACCCCAAGAGACCAACCAACATGGAGTCGCTCAGGCTAAAGTTTTACACTACAGAAACAAAGTTAAGTTGTTTATTTGACCTTCAGAGAGGGAGAGGGAGAGAGAAAGAGAGAGAGAGAGAGAAGAGCCAGATCCCCAAACAGGGCAGTTTCACCAGCTTGTTAAGGAAGTCTTCTCTCCTTTAACTTTACAAGAAAAGTAAACTGATGTTAACCAAATCCCCCTTTGTTTCCTGTTTTTGCTTTCTTCAGTCTTTTTTTTTGTCCATAAAGCCAAACTTCTCTGCTCAAAAAAGCACCTTTGCTAATTTTTTAGAGGAGACGTGGCCTGAATTCATGAATCTCAAGTAAAAGCCAATTCAGTATTTTAACTAAATGTGTTGTAATTTTGTCTTTGGATAAGGGTGGTGTTGCTTTTACACGTTGAAGGGAGAATTGCACTAAAGGTGTCACTGCCTGCCCCTCAGTGGAGAGAAGGGGTGAGGGGAAGCCACAGCCAAGTGGACACCAAGGACAGCCCACTTGTCCCTTTTCCTGAGCAGCATTACACGCAGAGGTGAAAGCCATTTGCAATCTGCTGTATTTTGCCACATAAAATGTGCTCCCATGTATAAGATGCTCCCACGTATAATGTGCACCCAAGTTTTTGACCCCAACTTTCATTAAAAAAAGCTTTCATTTTTAATTTTTTAATTCAAATCCAAAGCTTAAAGCTTGTGGCATACAAAAACCATTGTGACATTTTGAAGGAATTTTCCAATAAGTTTTGTAAAAATATCAGCTAGGTTGCTAGATCCCACCTAAAGTGTCTGAAGAGAAATACAGTGCTCTTGTTGGTCAAAAATGCTTTTGTTGCAAATTTGTTGTAAGTTCCACAAAACTGATGACTGTATTCTAGGATATTATTTTGCCTATGGATATTGATATTACTTTCTAGAGTTACACATTTATTTGAGACAGAGTCTCACTATGTCACCATTGGTAGAGTGCTGTGGTGTCATAGCTCACAGTAGCCTCAAACTCTTGGGCTTCAGTGATTCTCTTGCCTCAGCCTCCCAACTAGCTGGGACTTTGTTGTTGCAGTTGTAATTGTTGTTTGGCAGGCCCCGGGCTGGGTTCAAACCCGCCAGCTGCAGTGTATGTGGCCAGTGCCCTAGTCGCTGAGCTACAAGTGTCAAGCTTAGAGTTACACTTTTAACACATAAGCATAAATAAAAGAATTAAAAACATTTATATAGACAAGAAATTAGTTCTATTCAGTGTATGATAGAACTTTACTTTATTAACTTTAACTTTACTTTATTTTTCTCTCAAAAATTTGGGCAAAATTGTGTACAGTGTACATGGCAAAATATGGTCTTCTCCAGGTTGGGAATTACTAAACACAGTTGATGGGTACCACATTACTATAGTCCGGAGAGGTGGCAAAGGTGCTGGAGGGGGAGGGCTAAAGGGAGATATAGACAAGAAATGATGAAAAGGAGGAAGAGTTGAGGAAAGAAGGTTCTGTCCTGGGAAGGCCCAGGGAAAAGTCAGATCTTCTTTCTCCCAGTTCCACTCACTGGATCCTCGTCCCTCCCACACTCCTCATCAAAGAAGAATAAGCCCTGTGTGCCTTGAGGCTGTGAGAGATCTAGAGCAGTGGCCACACTGCCTGAGGGCCTAGCCTCCTTCCTTTCCTTCTAGTCTCCTACCACTTGTCCTTGGAGCCACTCCCAGCGTGCCTCCTCTGGTAACGATTGCCCCTTCCAGTGTTGCTTGAAGGTTGCCAATGGCTGGAACTCACTGTGGTCAACTCTGCTGTAATGTGGCTATCCACGGCCAGTCCTGGTAAAGGGAAAGGGTCAGGTGTCTGTCTCCTTACCCCAGCAGCGAGATGCCAGCTCTTCAGTCTTTTAAGGAGCCTTCACATAGTTTCCAAACATAATTGAGAGCATGAAGACTACTGTTAAAAATTCAACTAAGGATTTTCTATGAATCTGAAACCAAGAGTGGGGAATATATTCTGTGTTGATACTCTCTCTTCCCTCCCTCATCTCCTGTCTAATGGAAACCTAACCACATAAGGTTGCCCTTGGCAAGAAAAAAGCATTGCCCCAAAGCAAAGGAGACCATCTTCTCACATGAAAACAAGATGGGCCAGAAACTTGCTGAGGGACAGATTGAGGTTAGGTTCCATCTTTTTTTTTTTTTTTTGAGGTTCGTTAGGTTTTTAAATTAAAAAATGAAGAAATTGATATAAAAGCTAATGATTATTCAACATGCAGATTCTTCAAGATGTAGGTAAATATTTAGAGAACAACAGAAAATTCCATTTTCAGTGGTTAATGTCCCTTTCTAGGATATGTGTGTGTGGAAACATGAATTCTTAAAGATGGAACCTAGGGTAGTGCCTGTGGCTCAAAGGAGTAGGGCACCGGCCCCATATACCAGAGGTGGTGGGTTCAAACCCAGCCCCAGCCCTGGCCAAAAAAAAAAAAGGATAGAACCTAACCTCAATCTGTCCCTCAGCAAGTTTCTGGCCCATCTCATCTTCAGCCTCATCTTAAATCTCAGAGATGGAATGAAGTGTATTATTTGGCAGAAAACAAAAAGTGGAAATTTAGTGGTTTGATTTTAAATTGTGTGACAATGTTCTTGCTTCAAAGTAATGCCCTCAGATTGGCCTCATCATGTCATCCTTGGCATCAAAATGGCTGCATCAAATCAGCTTCCTCCATTGATCACGCACTCAAAACAGAAAACAGGCACAACATTACCTCAGCACAAGAGTGGTTGCTATACCATCTGCCCTTGTAAATGTGTACCCCTGACATCCACACTAATTAAATCAAGTTGATTAGAGTTCAGTGATGACCTAATTCTGTGTCTTCCACATCAACAGCTGTTTATTTATACCAGTTAACAGAACAGGGCAAACGAGCCACAGAAGTAATTTAGGTGGCACTTTCTAAACAACATAGATCAATTTAAGGTAGACTCGCTGTGGTGAATGACTCATGGTGAAATAATGAGATCAAACCTATAATAAATAACGTCTACAAATGAAGGAGAATGTGACAAAGGTAAAAAAAAATCTTAATAGAGTTACTTAAATACTTCAGGTAATTTAATCCAGTTAATACTATTTACTGAGTGCTTACTATGCATCAGGCATGGGAATCTCCGTCTTTATGGGGCTTTCGTTTATGTCAGAGGGACAGAAAAACATTGAAAATTGAACATGTAGAAAGAATGTCAGAAGATGGTAAGTGCTACGGATAAAACCAATGCAAGAAAAAGGAACATTTCACATCTAATCTGCCAGCTAGTCCAGGTGGTTTTACTTTCAAAATATATTCAGAATCCACACTTTCTCCACTTTCACTGCTCAGGTCAAGCACTAATGTATCCAGGGAAGAATACTGCAGTAGCTTTCCAGTTGTTCTCCCTGCTTTTACTAAGCCCCCTTCAGCTTATTCTCAATGTGACATCCAGAGTCATCCTGCTGAAAAGAAGTTAGAGAATTTCGTTCATCTTCTCTGAACTCTCTAGTGGTTTATAATGTCATCCAGGGTGCAAACTTAAGCCTTCAAGGTCCTGCATTGTCTGACCTCTGTCTATCTTTGAGTTGGTCTCTTATTAGTCTTCCCTCTGCTCCAACCCCAGTGCCTGCTTACTGCTCCTTAACTAGGCATCTCCTGCCTCTGGGCCTTTGCTTTTGCCATCCCTATGCCTAGAAATTATCTTGTTTATTCTACCTTGGATGTCCCCAGCTCCCCAGTCATCCCTGGTGTCTGCATAGTGCTGTGGTGATGGTTCCTTCACAAAGCAGAATAAGCAGGTAGTTTGACACCAGTTTTGCCTGCCACACCATCAAATACCATGTGCCATGTTAAAAAGGCACATGTTACACCTTGTCTTGCTCTGTTCATCACTCCCCCACTCAGTTACTTTGCTACTAATTTTCTCATTTTGCCCTCACCTTACATCTTAGATCTATGCTGTTGAATTACCAATTCCCTTGGGTCCTTTGCACTAGGCTCCCACTGGACCATCTGGGTGATATATACTTGCACAGCCTTGGTGATGCACCTTCCTTCTGACTCAGATCCAGGAAAAATAGCTAACTGAAAGCTATTACCAAGCTCACCCATGCCTCATACATAAGAGGCAATATTTGGATGGCACTGGCTTGATCAGGCAACTTCCATTTTTACGTTAGCAATACATATAAAAATGGGGTCTATAAAATTTTACCATAGGGCTGGTAATGACACTTAGGGTGGGGTAGAAGTTCTTCACTTAGCTCTTTATTCTAGGAAAGCTTCCCTTTTCCTATTCCCCTCTCATTCCTGAAGAGAAAGAAATGTTATTTTGATGGACTATTTGGTAGGTTATTAATAGGCATGGCTTTCTGCAGAGACCTGCACTTTTCTTGTATATCTCTTGCCCCACCTTGCA
Source organism: Galagoides demidoff (assembly GCA_963574575.1). NCBI lineage: Eukaryota > Metazoa > Chordata > Mammalia > Primates > Galagidae > Galagoides > Galagoides demidoff. The sequence goes on along the minus strand of CAUYQV010035630.1, from coordinate 11,368 downwards.
GCAATGTTTAACTCTTGTTAACTTTCACTCTTTTGGCTCTGCATGTTGCCAGCCTTTGGGTATTAAGGTTAAATATTTAGGTATGGGCTTACAGGTGGTTTAATCTGGCTTTCCAGAGTTCCAGTTAATGGTGTCATTTGCTCTCTCTGTGTGTGTGTATGTGTGTGTGTGTTTGAGTGTCTGCTCCACAATGTGTAAGACTCCACCTGGGAAGATTAAACAGCTGTGATGACTGAATGGCTCGGCATTGAAATTCTTGAGGGTATTTCTGTCACCTTTGTTACCTTGGTAGGGTGACTTGAAGGCAGCACCCAGCTGGGACCTTGTTTACTTACCACTCTGGGCATCTTCTCCATGTGGCGTGGGCTCCCAGCAATGATTTTTACTATACATTAAAACATAGTACAGTACTACCTAAAATATAGTTTTTGAGTGAAAAAATAGCTTTAACAAAATCCATACTTCAAAATCTTTCAGCCTTCATCCAAGAAATTTATACTTTTATTTCCACATACTATTCCAACTGGGGTACGTTTCGTGCTACTTGGCCTATAGCAGATGATAAGTTGCCAGTTACAGAGGCAAGGCTGGCTGCCACAGACCAGAGAGCAGATAGGGCAGGGACTGTCAGATTTGCGTGGATGCTGAGGATTCATTTTTAATCAACTGGAAGAGGCAAATGAAACATCATTACCATTCAGAAAGAACAACAGTGTGAATCATTGAGCGCAAGGATCAGTAGATCCTTACCCCTCACTAGCCCTTTCAGGCAGCATAGTCTGTTAAGAAACTGACTTTGTTTACTGGGTAAGGACACGGGTTTTGCAGTGAGACACTCTTGGGTTCACATTTTATTTCTATTGCTTAACAGCTGTGCTCCCTTGGTTCTATAAAGTGGACTTACCAGGCTTGCCTCATAGATATTTTGTGTGTGTGTTGGGAGAAGGGGAGATTAAATGAGGTCATGTCTGTAAAGCACAGTGTGGAAGCTAAGAGCTGATGAGCAATGGTCCCATCTCTAAATGTCCTGCCAACGACCCTGAGTCATCAGGAGAAGGGCACATTACGTGTGCACTCATTTACTTAAAGAAGCCAAGAAGTGTGCCATAAATATTATAAATACTACAATTATAAGGATCACAAGTAAAAGATCTGCATTAGACAAGGTTCCCACAGGAAACAGCCCTGTGAGTAATTTGAAGAGAGTTTTACAAATACTTGGGCAGGGTAGCAGAGGGAAACTACTAGTCATATTGAGGTAGAGAGCAAAAGGTAGGAAGGCATTATGTCACTACCCTTAGAGCTGAGTGAGCTAAGAGAGTTTACTAGGACTCAGACACAATGAGGCTATGTGGAGAGGGCTGCTGAGAGCTGTGGTGAGGGGTGCAGCTGCCCCTCAGGGCGGGAGTTAGAGAGATGCGAAATCTCACTCTCTGCTCTCTGATCTGCTGGTGCTGCCCACGAGAACCCACTGGAAGCTGGTGAGCAATGTAGGCTGCTAATGAGGGCTGTGAAAGTTAGCCTTCTGGGGCTCAGAACAGAGTGAACAACAATACCCTTCTCATCTCCCAGACAAGGGAAGATGAGAAGATCAACAACATGCAATATGTAAAACTTGCAACAGAACTTGTGCGAATGAAACTGAAGGACTTCTCTGTCAGGGTTTAGGAGTGTTTGCTTCCCTCTCTCCTTCCCCATGCCTCATTTTTATTTTCTGTGGACAAGTCATGTGGGTGATTTGAGTTTAGTCCTTAGTAGGCTTTGCAGCAGGCTGTTCAGTGTAGATGGTCTTCTTGTGCCTCCAACTGCTATTTTCACTTGATAGCCCTGTTAGCTGCTCGGAACTGTGGTAGAAGCTGTGTGAAAAACAGACAAGGGGAAAAATTACTCCTTGTCATGCAAGAACTTACCATATGGTTAGGGAGATAGGACAAACCCATGCTATGGAGCTATTCAAGATAATGTATGATTTTAAATGTGGTAGGAGTTCCAAGGAGGTGGGAGCCTTTCTAAGAGGCCATCCCTGGGGATTTGGTGCAGAGGGAAGGAAGATTTCTTAGAGAGGACAGTGCAGGTGAGCTGCTCTTGGAAGGTGGGTGAGGTAGAGAGGAGAGTATTCTAGGTGACCAAGCTACATAAGCAAAGGAGTGACTGTCTGGCCTCTAGTGGCACCAGCAAGACAACTATCACCCAGAAAGCAAGGTGGAAAAGACTGAGAGCTAGAGGCCCTCAAATCTGGATTAGTGAAACATGTAATGCAGTAAGTCCATGGGGAAGGAGATAGGTCTACTTTTTTATTTTTTGTCTTAATAAATCTGGAATATCATGTAGAGAGATCAGAACAATTCCTAATGTTGACTTTTTGGATTAACATAGAATTTCCAAGTGTGACCTGGTGAATCAAGTCATTTTTGCCATCTTTTCTAACTGCTGAATTTGCAAGAAGGTACTGACTTGGAATCTTGAAATAATAAGGTTGAGGAGTTTACATTAATCATGATGGTTGCAGGAATTTAACTGATTCAAACATCTTCCTGTGACTGAATATTTAATTAGTTGACAATGAAAATAGAAATCGAAATTCACAGTATCACATTTGGGAATATGGAAATACTTACTTTGTACTTCAAAGGCACGTCTTTCAAAGGAGCCTTCACCAACAACTGTAAATGTCAATATCATATTTTATCTATTGTGAAATAAGCCAGCTACGTTCTGTGCGATTTTGTGTTTTAGGGTTTCAAAGGTGAATTTTTGGCATCCTTACTTAGAACTCTTTAAAATTTCTTTTTGGCTGAATTCCAAATGCTTCTGCACCATTAGTTGATTTACCAAGTCTCCCAGCCTGTACTGTGAAGAAGGAGTGAAAGTTGCAAAAGAGGATGGACCCCACCAAACTCTCCAATAAATGCAGAGGATAGAAAGAAAATAACATTTACTTAGAACCTTCAATCTACCAAGTCCTTTTGCATGTTTCATTTTAATCCTAACCATAGCAACCTAGTGGAGGGTTAATAACATCTCCATTTCATATTTGAGGAAACTGAGGCTCACAGAGGGTAAATTGATTAAGGTCATACAGGTATAAACAAATGGATCTGGAGTTTTGAATAAGGAGTCATTGGATCTTTATCCCAAATCTTATATCATTGATTTTAAAATAATCTAATTCTTTGCTAAGTTAATTCTTAGATGCTCACTACTATGCTTTTTATTAAAATCTCACAAGTATTTCTAGACAATGATGTCTTTTATCTTGGGAAATACCAAACCCAAGAAAAAGTACAGAACACATATTTATTACTTTCTCAGACCCAGAAAGGAATTAGGGTTGATGCCGAGGTTTTCTTGAACCACTTCTTCCCAAAAGGTATCTACTATTCTGACTTCTAACACCATAGATTAGTGTTGCACGTTTTTGAATTTTATATAAACAGAAGCATGCAGTATGTTTTTTTTTAAATTGGATGTTGCCTTAGCAATATATTTTTGAGATTCATCCACATTTTTTTCATGTGGCAATTGTCCTTTTTCTTTTCTTTTAAAAATTTTTATTTCAGAATATTACAAGAGCATAAATGTTTTGGTTGCATAAATTGTTTTTGTACCATTTGAGTCAAAGCTATAAGTATGCCCAGATAGTGTGCTCTGTACCCGTTAGTATAAACTTACCCATCCCCACATCCCTCATCCCACCTACTTGATTTTTAATGAGTGCCATTTCCACATGTGTGCATAAGTGTTGATCAATTAGCTCCAACTTAATAATGAGTACATGTGGTGTTTGTTTGTCCATTCTTGTACAACTTCATTTAGAAGAATGGTCTCCATTTCCATCTAGGTTAATATAAGAATTACTAGGTCACCATTTTCAATGGATGAATAGTACCCCAGGGTATACACATATCACACTTTATTAATCTGCTAATGTAGATGGACATGTGGGTTGTTTCCATATCTTTGCAATTGTGCATCATGCTGCTGTACACATATAAGTGCAGGTGTCTTTTTTATAAAATGTCTTTTTTTCCTTCAGGTAAATACCTGGTAGTGGGATTGCTGGATTGAATGGTAGGTCTACTTGTAATTCATATGACTACTTGAAAACATAATACTTTCCATAAGTCTTGTACTTTCCATAGTCTTGTTGTACTAGTCTGCAGTCCCACTGTCCATAGAACAGTGTCTGAGTGTTCCTTTCTCTCTGCCTCCACTCCAGCATTTGATGTTTGGGGACCTTTTGATAAAAGCCCTTCTCATTGGAGTTAAGTGATATTTCACTATGGTTTTGATTTGCATTTCCTTGATGATTAGATGTTGGACTTTTTTTCATATGTTTGTTAGTCATTAGTCTATCTTCTTTTCAAAAATTTCTGTTCATGTCTTCTGCCTACTTTTAATGTGGTTTTTTTTTTCTTGCTGATTCACCTTAAGTTATTGTAGCTTGTGGTTATCAGCCCTTTATTGAATGTATAGCATGCAAATATTTTCTCCCATTCAGTAGGTTGTCCATTCACTCTGATGATTGTTTCCTTGGCTGTGAAGTTCTCTTGCCTGCTTGTCCATTTTCATTGCTTATGATTCAGATGTACCCTACCTAACAATTCTTCACTATGATGGCTTTTGAGAATTTATACCACTTTTTAGAAATGAATCTTTTTTATGAAATATAATGACTTTTCACAATAAAATATACTAAATAAATATGTCAAAGGAAGTGACATTTTAACATTATGATTTCAAGAAGACATACTTGCCAGACACAGTTGTTACTAGTCAAAGACTTCACATAAAACAAGTTCTAATTGCGTCCCATATTTGCTTGAACCCAAATGTGTTGTTATGTGTGTACTTGCCAAGAAAGGGGAAAAAAGTGATATTCTACAGTGACTTTTCAGTGTGTTGTGAATGAGGTATTTCCACTTGTTTCAAAGGGCTCTAATATTTAGCTTTTATTTTCCCTATATTTTGCTTTTCTATGTTCTTACTTTATTTCTAAGTATAATTTGAGTACAAGAAATCATTAATCCTTCAAATGTTAAAAAGCAGTTATAGAACATTGTCAGAAAAAAGAACAAATACAATAAACTTTCATTATCTTACATCTTTATGTGCAAATTATTTACTTTCAAACTATTGTGTATTACTTATATAGTATTTTTTCTATGTTCAGTTTATTATTTTCTACTTGGATCTTCTATCTTGGACTATTACAACTAGAATAAGACACATTTTTTTTCCTATTAAAACTAATAAAAATATTTTTCTATTAATGTTTAATGTGTTTCAAGGAATGAATTAAAATTCAATGATTAAAGGTTTATTCTTTGACTATACCACAACTTATTTCTTCATATTGAATATTTTGGTTGCTTTCCTGTTTATAGTAATAAAAAATATTATTTGTATAGTTATTCTGTACAAGTTGTTTGGTGTGCATATGTTCACACTTCTGTTGGGTATAAACTTAGGAGTGGTTTTCCTTGACCCCACATATATGTGCAACAATAGATAATACCAACAAGTTTTCAAAAAGCCCTGCTACAAATTACATTCTCATAAATAGTAGTGAGAGTTGTAATTATCCTAATTTTTGCAAAGGGTAGGTATTGTCAGTATTTAAAATTTTATCCATTGTGGTTTATGTTAATATCATTGTCATTTTAACTAACATTTCCCTGATTATTAAAAAGTGAGCATCTTTTCATACATTTATTGGCCATTTCGATATTCTCTTTTGTGAAATGTCTGTTCTAGTCTTTTGCCCATTTTTCTGACATGTTTCTATTGATTTGTGGCTGTTATTACACATTCTGGATACTGGTCCTTTGTCTGTTATTGGCGTTGCAAATATATGCTCTTACCATGTGAGTTGCCTTTTCACTCTATTAGTAGAGCCTTTTGATGAACAGTTATTCTTACCTTCATTGAAGTCTGGTCTATCAATCTTTCCTTTATGGTTAGAGTTTTTTTTTTTTCCATGTTGTTAAATAAATCTTTGTCTACCTCAAGGTCACAAAGTTGTTTTCTTATCTGTGGGATACTTGATTGTTTCACCTTTCACATTTAGATCTACAATCCACCTGGAATTGATTTTTTTTGTATAATGTGAAGTAAGGGTCAAGTTTCATTGTTTTCTGTATGGATATCCAATTGACTCAACACCATTTCTTGAAACTATGACTCTTTCCCACTTCTCTAGAGAGCCATATTTGTCATAAATCAAGTGAACATTTACGTGTGGGTCTGTTCTGAGCTCTCTGCCCTCTGTTGAACTATTTGTTTATTATTGTATCAGCATCACATCAGCATAATTCTTATAGCTTTATAATGAGCCCTGATACTTGGCAGAGTAAATCCTCCAACTTTGTCTTCTTTATGCTTGTCTGGTCTATTCTTGGGCTGTTGCATTTTATTGAAACTTGAGCGTTAGATAGTAAACTTACACATACACACATATACACACACACACACATACATACTTTGCTGGAATTTTGATTGAGATAGCATTAAAAATATAATTCAATTTAGAGAGAAATGATATGGAATATATGTTCATCTACTTAGATCTTTAATTTCTCTTGATAATGCTTTATCATTTTCTGTATATAGTCTCATGTGTCTTTTAATAGATTGATTTCTAAGTATTTGACTTGCACATACTATTACAGATGACAATACTTCATTGTTTTTAAAACTTAGCTTTAAAAGAGAGCATAGAGAAATATAATTTTGTTCTGATATTCACTGACTCTGATAAATTAACTTACTAATTTCTAATACCTTATTCGTAGATTCTTTGGATTCTTTGCATTCTCAATTATGTTATCTCCTCTATGTTCAAGGGCAGAGCCCTTTGAGATCCCAGCAAAGAGTGGTTTAACAAGTTCTCGGGCCTTGATGGTCTTTTGGTCTCCCCAGTCCCTCAAGGCTGCTCTTATGTATCTTAGCCTTTCAGACAGACAGCCTCTCAGCTTTTCCAGGCAGACTGAGGCAACAATAGCTTACTGCCTCTGAGTTCTTCATCCTTTGTATCTTGACTTGATTATTCCTTACTATTTTGTTAGCTCTTAGATGCTTTTAAGATGCTGTTCAAAACATTTTATAATATTTAAGAATATTTTTAAGATATTAAAAATATTCAAAGTGTTAACAATTTAAAAAATATTTCATCCAGTATTTTTCAATTTGTCTTCAGTGGAAAGATTGATATTAATTGCCTATTAATGATGGCAGAAGTTCATTAGGTATTTTTCCAAAGGCAGCCTTGGGAGAGAAAGGATGTTAAAGCCTCAGGACAAAATTCTTATTTGGGAGGAGATGAGCCCTGGGTGAAGGGAGCTGATGGAGCTAGGTAAGAATGACCTGCTGGCTTTTGCTATGCTCTGGAATTGTAGTGATCATGGACAAAGCCAAAATTATAGAACTTCGTGTACTGGGCACAGGTGTAAGAAATATTTCTGGATGAACATGGAAACATCTTTCTTATCTTTGCTAAACACGGTCGATTGGACATTACTCAAAACTTTTCTTCTTCAAGCACACATATTTAATATTAATCCCTGTGGCTACAATGGCATAGGAGAGTCAGTCTGAGGAAGAAAAATTGAGTTATGAATTGGATAGTTTGGATAGATAGATATGATCGTGAAAGAAAAGGCCTTTTACATGTTTATGGACCAGGGAATCATTTATTTAATAGGCTTGTTTTATAGCATTTGCTTAGTTAGATCTAGAGATATGATCACATGTCACTTATTGATGGGGATATGTTCTGACAAATGCATCATTAGGCGGTTTTGTCCTTCTGTGAACAATAGAATGTATCCTACACATTTAGGATAGATGGTACGGCCTACTGTTCCTGGGCTGTGAACTTGTATAGCATGTTACTGTACTGAATCCTGTAGGCAGTTATAACACCAAATGCCCACACAATGTATTTGTATATCCAAACATATTTAAACAGAAAATGTATGGTAAAAATACCCTATTATAATTTTATGTGTATATGTGGTCCATCTTTGACTGAAATGTTGTTAAATGATGCATCACTGTAGCTGCAACACAGAAATAGCTCTGCTGCATAGAGATCTAACTTATAAAAGTATTTTTTATAATGGATTTTAAACTACAATAATTCTGGGCTATGTTTTCTGTGTGTCAGAAGCATTCTGATAAAATTACATCAAACCCTGTGCTAAGGAGCCCACCTTAGTGGGGATTGAACCCAGTTATCCAGCACTGCTGAGCCTTCTTGAAGTGTTGACTTGCTTTCCACTTCACCCCTGTTTGAGAAATATTCTATTCCTTAAGGAAGCATTACCCCTTTTAAAAAGTTCTACAAAAATAAGGATATGATACATTCTTCACTGCTTATGGAGCTGAAGGATCAGCAATCAATTTAAATTTTCACATGAATATGGCTGAAGGCCTCTGGGAGTCTCTTGGTCCAACATTCATCCAGTTTTAGTTGATTCAGGGACACCTGAACACTGGAGAGTCAGCCTTTGCCTTTGTTTGCTCTTTTCATGAGTCCAAGACTTAGTACATTCTTCATTAAATGTTAAGGAAACATGGTTTTAAACTATATGGGTATGGACATAAAGTTCATGTGCAATGTAAAATAGTTTAATATAGAGAACAAACTTTATGTCCACCAGGTATAAACATTTCCTATAAAGTGGTGTTTTGCAGTGTTACTAGATGCAGCATTTTAAGGAAAATGATAGTATAACATCTACTATAAAGACAGTCTGGCTTAGGTTACTACTAAATCCTGCTGCTAAAAATATCTAGATGAACTGTCATGACTAATATATTGTAAGTGAGAGCCAAGCTAAAGATTGTCATCCTATTAGATGCATTTGACGAGAACTTGTTATGTCCAAATATGGGAAATACTCCTTTAATGATTTGCTATCAATACAACATACAATAGTATACCCAGAAGGCAGAAAAATCCTTTCAGCCTCTAACAGCAATTTTAATAAAATTCAACTATCAGGTAGGAGAAGAAATAAGTAACCACAATAATAGCAACAACCATGCAGGCCTTAGAAAAGCAGATCACTTGTACATAATTAGGAAAGCATCTCCTGCTCACACTCCCAGCAGAAATGATAATTTAATTAAATGGGATGAATGAAATTGCTCTTATAAACTGTATTTACTGTCCAAAAAAAGCCCCTCTGTTTTATGTGGTGATGAATACACATAAAGGAGAGGGTTAAAGAAGAAAAATGGATTTATATTTCTAGTTGGTTTCAAATGGTTGAAAAATAAATATTTTACAAGCACATTTTATACTATTGGTTTGATATTTCAATACAAATGGAACAAATCCTGGATGTACTTTTTGCTTGGTCTTATTCCCTGCAGAATATTTCTAAATAATGACTGGACAGACGTCATCAAAAGGAAGAGAGATGTGATTCTCAGATTAAAGTGCCTTGGATAGCCATGAAATCAAGAACAAAAACAGCAGTGACCTAGGACCTTGAGATTTAAACATCAGAGAAATGTGAATAAAGCACAAAATGGCAGTGGAAAAAATAAAATCCAAGTTAGAGTTTCTTTGAAATAACATTTTGTGCAATGTCAAAATATAACAGGTATTCTTGTCATGCTATATTGAGCTATCTTGATGCAATATAGTCGGATAAGTTCACTTTAACTGAAACCAGTTTTTCAAGAGTTACACCCCCTATAAGGTACAGAGACAGCATCCCTCTCTAACACTATTAAATCAACTCCATTTGAAGGGAGAAGAAAGGGAAGAAGATTAGCATTGGACACTCAGACACTAAGGGCAGTCTTTTAAGGAAAATAGGGAACCAACAACCCCCAAACCCACACAAGTACCAATGCTTTGTAGGACTACACACCATAACTTTGGACTTTCAGATACCTAGTACTTCCGTTACTTCACTCTGTCTTCCAATGGTTTCTTCTTATTTATCCAACCAATTATTTCTCAGCTAGTGCTGGGAAAAAAAAACTCTGAATACCCCAATAGACCTTTAATTGCCACTCAATCCCCACAAACTGCCCTGAGGGATGCCTCCACATGCACGACTAGAAGGGGAGACGATGGTCAATACGATATGACAGTCCCTGGGAACACAGATGGCCATGGCAGAGTTCTCATCTTCAAAGGTTCCATCAATAGTTGGGGAGCAAAGTATGTCAGCAAATGATTGTAAACACACTCTATTGGCACTATAAAAGATATTTGTACAAAATATGAGAGGTGGGATGGGAAGGGAGTAAGATAAAGGTGGGTGGTAGGGAAGGCAAAGGGAGAGCCATAAGGGGGGGCCTGGAGCTAAACCCCTGAGGCTGAGCAGGGGTTCACCTGGTGGGAAGGGGAGAAAAAGCCTTCTGGGTAGCAAGCATGTGCAAAATCTTGGAGGTGTTTAACAGACCTGAGTGCAAGTGTCATGCTGGGAAAGACTAGTAAGGAGGCTTTAAAAAAGGTGATTCAAAAATGAGGGTGACAGGCTCAGGATGTGGGTATTATCCCAGATGCTGGGGAACAAACATAAGAGCTTTGAATAAGAGCATAAAATTATTCCATTTGCTTTTTAAAAAGATCATTCTGTCAGTCTTACTAAGAGCTGATTGAAGAAAGACTAAGAAAGGAAGACTATTTGGGAAGCCGTTGCCTGAAACAGGGATTTGAACCAGGACACAGGTCAGGGTAGAGAAATGTGTCAAGATACTAGCAGATTTTAGGCTTCAATTATTCACATGTTAATTCACTAGGACAAAGAATATAGATTTGGGAAGATAATTAGTTGACTTTTGGCTATGCTGTGTTTGTGGTCTCAGATGTCTTGGTTGATAGGTGATGGTGTACATCAGGGGTGTCTAACCTTTTGACTTCTCTGGGCATCATTGGAAGAAGAAGTGTTGTCTTGGGCCACACATTAAATTCACAAAACTGAAGAGCAACAACAAAGGTCCATGCATAATTTTCATGATATTTGTCACTATGGACAAGCAACAAAGTCCTCACTTAATAATCCTAGTTATGCAGCATCCCCTTCAGAGAGTCTTTTAAAACTGTGGAGCAATTTGTCATCACTAATATAGACAATGTACATATATTTATTTTATGCGACATTGTGACACAACATTGTCATCTACAAAGTTCCTGCTCCAGAACTTTGCAGTTGAATTCCACCGAAAAAGATCACAAAACTCATAATGTTTTTTTTTTTTTTTTTTGAGACGGAGCCTCAAGCTATCCCCCTGGGTAGAGTGCCATGGCATCACAGCTCACAGCAACCTCCAACTCCTGGGCTCAAGCGAGTCTCCTGCCTCCGCCTCCCAAGTAGCTGGAACCACAGGCGCCCGCCACAAC
>CAUYQV010035628.1:0-23441 GCA_963574575.1 Galagoides demidoff | reverse complement strand
AACTGCAACAAAAAAATAGCCAAGCATTGTGGCAGGCGCCTGTAGTCCCAGCTACTCGGGAGGCTGAGGCCAGAGAATTGCATGAACCCAGGAGTTGGAGGTTGCTGGGTGGCGCCTGTGGCTCAAAAAAAAAAAAAAAAAGAAATACGGAATTCAAGAGCTAATTCCTTAGGATAAGTGAACTCCATTTCAAACAACACGATGTCAAAGAGTAATAGAAAAGCCACCAGAGACAGGTTCTACAAACACTTTCTCATTTAAAGGTATGAAAAACAATATTGCCTATTAACATGCAATAATCATACTTTCAAATGTTGCCCACGAGTTCTACTCCACTTTCTCCTATTTTAATTCCCCAATAGAAAAACTGGAGGACAGAATGTGTCATCAGAAAACTGGTTGCCTGGCTAGATGCGGTGGCCCACGCCTATAATCCCAGCACTCTGGGAGGCCTGGGCTGGTGTATTGCCTGAGCTCACAAGTTTGAGACCAGCCTGAGCCAGAGCGAGACCTCATCTCTAAAAATAGCTGGGCCTTGTGGTGGGTGCCTATAGTGCCAGCTACTTGGGAGGCAGAGGCAAGAGAATCTCTTGAGCCCAAGAGTTTGAGGTTGCTGTGAGCTATGACATAACAGCACTCTACCAAGGGTGAAAAAGTAAGACTCTGTCTCAAAACAAACAAACAAACAAACAAAAAAAACTGGTTGCCCCTAAAAAGAGTATGTATGTCCATGTAAATTTCTGGAGCCTAAGAGAAAATGTGGCCTGATGAGTAAATTACATTTTAAAAACAAACAACATAAACAGCTATTTGAAATTATGCCTTAATTTGTAATAAACTATACTTAATGATACAAAAAATAATATTTAACTGAGAATGAGAATGTGAAATAGATGGTGCGGGAAGCTTAGGTAATGACATGCAGAAGAATGACAGTGAACGTCTATCTCCCACAATATATTAAAGTTAACTCACGATAGATTAGTGACTTAAATGTTAAGACCTGACATCCTAGAAATATTAGAAGGAATCCTAGGAAAAACTATCTTTGATATTGGCCTAGGTAAAGAATTTATGACTAGGACCCTCAAAAGCAAACACCACAAAAATAAAAATAAATAAATGACCTTCAATTACACTAAAAAGCTTCTGCATAGGAAAAGATGCAATCAACAGAGTAAATACTTGCAAGCCATACATCTGATAAATGCCTAACATCCAGAATCTATGAGGAAGTCAAATCAGCAAGAGAAAAAGAAAATAACCCTACTAAAAAGGGGGTAGAAGACATAAACAGAAATTTTTCAAAAGAAGACATAAAAATAGCCAATGAACATATGAAAACAATGCTCCATCATCAGGAGAATGCTAATTAAAACCATGAGAAACCACCTCATTTCTGTCAGAATGGCCACTGTCAAAAAGTAAAAAAAAACAGACACTGGTCTGGATGCAGTGAAATGGGAATGCCTGTACACTGCAGATGTAAATTAGTACAACTTCTACTGGAAACAATATAGAGATTTCTGAAGGAACTAAAAGTAGATCTACCATTTGATCCAGCAATTCTACTACTGGGAATCTGCCCAAAAGAAACTATCTAAAAGAGAAGACCCTTGCAACGGTATGTTTATCACAGCACAATTCACAATTGTAACGATACAATGACTGTGCCTGGCCTCAAACCAAAAATGTTTTATGAAGTAAAAAGGATCTTCTCATAAAGGGCCATAAAGAAATTATGTTCTTTATTTTAAATATTTTAATCATTAATATTAATTACTATAGATATGGGTAGGTCAAAAGCCATAATGAAAATGTACATTAAAATTATTTGTTTTAATTTTAAAAACAAACTTTAAAATTTTTTTTTCTGAAGGGGCGTGGTGGCTCACGCCTGCGATCCTACTACTCTGGGAGGCCAAGGTGGGAGGATTGCTTGAGCTCAGAAGTTCAAGACCAGCCTGAGAGCTGGGCTCCTTGGCTCATGCCTGTAATCCCAGCATTCTGGGAGGCCAAGGTGGGTGGATTGCTTGAGCTCAGGAGTTCAAGACCAGGCTGAGCAAGAGAAGACCCCATCTCTACTAATAAATGAATAAATAAATAGAAAAACCAGCTGTGCATGCATTGTGGCAGGCACCTGTGTCCCTGCTATGAAGTGAGGTGAGAAGATCCCCTGAACCTAGGGGCTCTGTGAGCTATGATGGTGCCATGGCACTCTATCAAGGGTGCAGATTGAGACTCTGTCTCAAAAATAAATAAATAAATTTTAAAAAATCAATTTTTTTCTATATATATTTTTCCTTATCTGATTGTAACTCAGAATAAATAATTCTTGCTGCTAAAAAGTTTCTTACTAGAATTTTTCCTGTAATTTGAGTTGTGATTTCTCTAGCATCCAAAATAATTGATGATGGAAGTGATGACGCCTCTGCAGCTTTTAATCCTAAAATTACAAAAATAAAATGGGATTCAGTATTATTATTACTGGTATTTTTATGTTTGTTTGAACTAGTATTTTTTTCCTCAGAGAGAAGCTTCCTTCTATAGGCAAATAGAACTCAATTCTCAAATTAAGTTTTTCAAAGTTCCAGATGACAACTTACCAATTATTAGTTTTAATTAATTGTCTAAAATATGTAAGGCAAATTAGAATATCAATTACCTTTCAACATACATCTGAGACAGCAGAAGGAAAAATAAGCAATTAGAAAATAATAGCATTGAAATTCCAATTACAAATATAGTTGGTTTTAGGTCAAAGGACACAAGGGTTTTTCAGAGGAGGAGGACATCTGAGCACAGAGGCATTCTTCCCGCTGAACACCCACCTCCTAGCATGTTAATGAGACAAGTTTCTCAGAAGATTAGTGGTAGGTGAATACTCTTTATGCAAATTCAAATAACTAAATATTATTCTCATGTTTCCAGGGCTTAATTTTATTATATCAATGCCATATAGGCTTTCTCTTGTGTGCCAAGAGTTTACTGTATTTACTGCTTTAGAAGCAATACCAACATTTATTGAGAAGTTATTATTGATAATTGCTAGGTACTCTGGCAGGAAGTTCACCTTTGATACTTTATTGAATCTTCACAACTCTAAATATACGAAAAGCTATCCCCATTTCATAGATAATAAAATTGATTAAACATCTGATACAAATGAATTATCCAAGTGATTTCCCTTTTCAAATAGCAAGCACAGATACTTGTTGTGATTTTTTTCCCTTGAAAGGTCATATCCATAACTAAAATAATTTTTGGACTTACATATACAGATCAATTAAAAATGCTCTGAATCTATAAGATTTGCTGATTTAAACAGAATAAATCTAATCAAGTTTAGGAACATCACATGGTTTGGTAATACATTATCTTGACAGGTTTTACATTTCATTATCAAGCACACTGAAGCTGAAGAAGAGGAAGAAAGAACCCCACTACTGAAAGAGTCTGCAGGGAAATATACAACTTTTGCTGTAAAATCAATACACAAACATAAACTAAATGAAATTTTTCTAAGATAGAAACTAAGATTTCTAAGGCTTTCCTGTGTCATTTTATTTCTACACAGCTATTAGTTCCTATAAGTTTAAAAGTAAGAATATATATACATACATATGTAATATGAGTTTGAGATAGAAAATGAAGTTAAAGAGAATATAAGCCCTCAAAAGAATGAGGGAATGTTTAGATAGGAAAGGAGAAATGAAAGTTTATCTGAGTAGATGATGCAGTGTTTCAATGTGTGGGTATAATTTCTACACACAATACCATAATTTTTTTCTTCTGTGAGTCCCTTTGAAAGTTTATAGGTATACAAAATTGCTTCTTTATTTCTTGAAGTGTTCTTTACATGCTGAACTTCAAAATGCATGTTTTCCACATTAAGATACAGGACATCTAACTGGCACAGTTCCAGAAAATGTGTAGCAAACAGTGTAAATGCCTGGAATATATAACAGACAATGGATATTAGTACTTTTTAAATTAACTAGAAATTCTATTTTAACTATATAAAATAGTTTTATATTTATAAAATTCTATTTTAACTATGTAAACATATGATTTTAATTTGATTTTCCAAGTAGCCTGGCAGAGATTTTAAGAATGAAACTAATAACCTGGAGCCTAACATGATCAATCCCTTTTTAAGTGTTTTGAAAATTTATATCTTTATATTCATTGATGGAAGTATGTACATTATATTTGCACATACAAATATATGTTACATTATGGGAAAGAGAATAAAGCCAAAAATATAATCTTAAGAGTTCAATTAGCAAATTGTTCAGGGCCTGTATGTTTCAAGGATTGTTCTAGGCACTAAGGGTACTAGGTTAGAAAAATAATAAATAACTTTAAGCTCCTTAGAAGTAGCAACATCATATTTTTGCTACATTATTTATACTAGAAAAGGATATACAAAACTAACACTAAAATTACTATTCTTACCTATAAAAGTGCTTTAAAGACAAATATTATATTAGTCAGGGTCTTCTTTGGGCTACAGTGTAAGAAGAGTTGTCTTGGGCCACATATTAAACACACAAAAAACAGACCAAAAGGATGTGTATGTGTGTGTGCCTAAAGACACCACTGAAAAAAATTGGCTCTTGCAACTATGGAGGATGATAAGATCCAAGATCTACAGGCAGCAAGCTGGAGACCCAGGAGAGCCAATGGCCTGGATTTCAGTCTAAATACAGTCTCTAAACACAGAAAAAGCCAATGCTTCAGTTTGAGTCCAAATGCAGAAAAGAACCAATCTTCCAGATAGAAAGTGGTCAGGCAGGAGGAGTTCCTCTTACTCTTGGGAAGGTCAGCCCTTTTTTCTATAAAGGCTTTTGATTTATTGAATGAGACCTACTCACACTAGGGAGGGCAACCTGCTATACTCAGTCTACCAATTCCACTGTGGATCTCTTCCAGAAACACCCTCACAGACACACTTGAATAATGTTTGAAAAATTAAACATCATGTATCTACACCTTGTCAATAGGGCACCTATTCACATCTCCTTACAACACCCTTAATTTCTAAATGGAAATAAGAAGGTCATGACCCCACCTACTGTGATAAAACAAAGAAGCACTAACCCCTTCCCCAGAAGAGGAGGTGAAGTCCTTGAGTGATGTTTATTCCTCACCTCAATTTCTTACAACTTAAACATTATGATATAAACTTAGCAATATGTAAATAACATGACATTCAGTTCCTACTTCTCATGTTACATGATAAGGGAATAGAGAGAAAAATAAAGATATTTTCTTGATACTCACAAATTTATTCATACAAAATAAGGAGGAAATAATCATGATAATTACAGTCCTCATTTCTGTAACATAGTGACAGTGGGTAATTATAATCACCTTCTACTACCTATCCTGCATTCTTTTTGCCTTTGGCAACCCTTAGCTAGCCAGAGTTCTTCACCCAGTAAGGTGATCAAAAACTTCATTCCTGAAGGGTCTTGGCCATTCACAGTCCCGCCAGGACTGAGTTGTTATAGTTTTTCATTGACCTTAACCACAGGATGTAACAACACAGACAGACACCTGAAGGCGAAAGTGTCCAACTTTTTGGCTTCTTTGGGCTACATTGTAAGAAGAGTTGTCTTGGGCCACATATTAAACACACAAACATTAACAAAAGCTGATGAGCAGAAAAAAAGGTCTGTGTATAATTTTCAGATCCCACTACCATAGATATGCTATAAAGTCCTCATGTAACAATCCAATTTATGCAGCAGCCTGTTTAGAGAGTCTTTTAAAATCACTGGGCAGACCTCAAGTTTGCAATCATTAATATAGAAAATGTACAATTTCTAATTATTAAACATCTTTTTATATGTTTTATTATAAAAGTAAAGAAAAGTGGGCAACATAAAACTAGGGGGATATTTGACATTGCATTTGAGAAACTAATGCACCAATACCTGGTTCTATGAATGTAGTTGGAATTCTCAGTGGGTTCTCAAGGTGCTCATCAGATATGTGTATTTTGGTTCTAATCTTACTCTGAATGTGCTTCAGTAGTGAAAATAGTTACTCGCAAATGTAGGTGCTGCCACAAAGCAACGGCATGAGCAAGGCATAACTGTGAAGCCAGGAATGTTTATATTTGCATCTGGGAAGACGGGACCTATGATGTCCAGTCAAGAGACAAGCTGCAATTTCCCTTGAGGCTGGATGTCAGATTCCATTGGAAAGCTGGCAGGAGACATGTTTATGTCGACAAAATGGAGTCACAAATATATATTCACCAAAATATTTATTTCTCTGGAAATCTTGAAATGTTTTCAAATTCTTTTATCAAATCGAAAAGTAAGGCTGCATATTTTTCACTCTTTACAGGACTGTGTTTAGCCAATGTGTTGAAATGCATAAAATCGTTTGCCATAATTTCAGTTTCATTTGGAATGCTGTTATGGTTTGAAACATTATATTGATAAGTTAGTTTTCACCTTGAAGGCTTATGCTTAACTCACTTGAATGAATGGTTAAATCGGCTAAAAAGGCTAAACTAGTAAGCTAGTTTTCATCAAGTTCTGATACAAATTTGGTTTTTGACACCATAAGTGAGTTGATAACATGCTGCAAATCATAAAATCTTCTCAACATCTCACCTTGACTTAGTCACCTTACTTCCAAAAAAGTAAATGATTTCATCAAAGTCAACATCAGTACTTCTAAGGAATTCCTGGAATTGCCAATGATTCAATCCCTTGGCCCTTATGAAATTCAGTCTTGATTATGATTTGCATGACATTATCCATTTTTAAAAGTTTTGTGCATAAATTTTCTTGATGTATTATGCAATGATACTTTAACAAATGTTCAGTTTTGGGTGGCAATGGCGTTTTCTTCCATTAATTTTACAAGTCCTTCTCCTTAACCTACCATCGCCAGGGTACCATCAGGAACTGTACCAGATATGTCGACAATGGATAAAGAACATTGCTTTAACATACTTTTTACTGCTTCATATAAATCTCTTGATTTAGTTGTTTATTTTAATGGCACTCAAGAAGCCATTTCTTCAGTGACATTATATTCATCATCAATATCTCTAATATAAATGGCAAGTTGAGCCATATTTGAAGCATCGGTGCTGTCATCCATCACCAAAGCATAAAATTTAACATTAGCAGCTTTATTCTCCAAACTTCTTTTGATAGATTTTCCAATTTTTTCACTTTGCCTGGCTATAGTCAGGTGAGACAAACTGAGTTTAGAAACCTGTTTTTATTTTTTTTCAGGGCAAATTATATCTGTCATGCTTTCCAAACATTGCTTAATAAACTTCCCACAAGTAAATGGTTTTGTTTTTTGCTATTAAATATACTACCACATAACTAGTTGTTATTTTATTTCAATTTTCATTTCTTTTTTCTTTTTTTTGTTGGGGGCGGGGGACAGAATCTCACTCTGCTGCCCTGGGTAGAGTGCCGTGGCATCATAACTTATAGCAACCTCAAACTCTCGGGCTCAAGTGATCCTTTCACCTCTGCCTCCCAGTAGCTGGGATTACAGGTGCTAGCCATAATACCTGGCTATTTTTATTTATTTATTTATTTGCAGTTTTTGGCCAGGGCTGGGTTTGAACCCACCACCTCTGGCATATGGGGCCAGCGCCCTGCTCCTTTGAGCCACATGCGCAGCCCTACCTGGCTATTTTTAGAGACAAGTCTCACTCTTGCTCAGGCTGGGCTGGAACTCCTGAGCTTGGATGATCCACCTGCCTCAGCCTCCCAGAATGCTAGGATTACAAGTGTAAGCCACAGGTTTTTAGAAAAAATTTGCTGAGAAGACAAACTTTGTTTTAGTTCTGCACTTTTGTCCTTACAACACAATCCTTCATATGCATGAAATGTGGCAGCATGTTTTACATATACTTCCTTTTCAAAGTATAGTCTCTGAAAACTTGCACAAATTCCCTACAAATTAAACAGTGTCTTACTATTTACCTTAACAAAAAAGTATTTATCTGTCCACTTTTCATTGAACAATCTTCCTTCACCTGTAATTTTGCTTTTAGCGGGGTTCTGGTTTCTTCAGAGATGTTATAGAAGCCATGCTTGGATTAAAAATATTATAGTTGATAAGGGCCTATATTTATTTTTATTGTGAAAATTAATTGACAGGAAAATAAAAAGCCAGGGTGGGGCAGAGGAGCCTGCTGTAAAGCACAGCAGGTGATGTGTGAGGCGTCTTTGGTGTGGAAGTACCTTGGTAATCAAATAAGAATGGTTACTTGGCTTCTAAACAACACTAAATGCCTAATGTTGCAGTGGTATGGATAATCACTGCCTTGCCAAGTCACTACAAGCACGCGCAACATCTGATGGTGTTGATTCGACTGAACTTGGAAGACAACATACGTGAAGTCACACACCACTATCAAACAAGCCTCACGTACAAATACTGGGAGCAAGTTTATGTTTATCTCATATGACATTGTGACACAACATTGTCCTCTACAAAGTTCATGCTTGAGAACAGCATAATCGAACTCTACCAAAAAAATCACTAAAAATCTCATAATGTTTTGAATAAGCTTATGATTTTGTGTTGAGCCACATTCATAGCCATCCTGGCAGGTGAATGGACAACCCTCCCCTAAGGCCTGCTGTATGGCAAACATATTCTTTCTTACCTGCATTGTGACATGGTAGCCCAGTTCCCATTTCCTAGTCAGGATCAATCACTCCAGCCAGCACACTCATTCCCTTCAATGCCTGTTAATTCAGACGCATGAGGAGCCCAAAATGGTTGGGTGGGAGGCTTAACATTCAGGTGAAAAAGTCATTGTTGTGTCTCCTGGTAGACGCATTACTCCCTTTGGAGCTAAGAGTTCTAGGCCAGCAGAGTATGAATAGACTTTTTCCAAAAGAAGATAGACAAATGGCCACCAAACATATGAAAGAATGCTAAAAATCACTAATTATCAGAGAAACGCAAATTAATACCACAACAAGATACCACCTCACTCCTGCCAGAAGAGACAGTATTAAAAAGTCAAAAATTAATAGATGTTGGCACAGATGTGGTGAAAAGGAAGTGCTAATATACTATTGGAGGGAGTGTAAATTAATACAAACTTCTATAAAATGAAAATAGTATAGTATTTTCATACTTTCTAACAGTATGAAAATTTCTCAAAGAATTTATGGTAGATCTGCTATTTGGTCCTGCAATTCCAATACTGTGTGTCTACCCAAAGGAAAAGAAGTCATTATAAAGAAAAATACCTTCACTTATATGTTTATTGTAGCACAATTCACAATTGCAAAAACATAAAATCAACTTATGAATGGATAAAGAAAATGTGTGTCAGTATGTGTATAAAGTATCCATCAACTTATGAATGGATAAAGAAAATGTGTGTCAGTATGTGTATAAAAGAATGAAATAATGTCTTTTTTGGCAACTTGACTGGGACTAGAGGCCATTATCCTTAGTGAAGTAGCCGAGGAATGGAACACCACATCCCACATGTTCTCATTTATCAGTGGGAGTAAACTATGGGCAGGAACAGTGTACAGTGGAGATTCAGGAAGAGGGTGGGGGATTAACGGAGGAAAAATTACCTATCAGGTACAACACGTACTGTTCAGGTGACAGGTGCACTAAAAGCCTAGACTTCATCACTATACAATTCATCCACGACATAGAAAACCATTTTTATCCTCTACATGTACTGAAATTAAAAAAAATATAAACTAAGTAACAGTTAAATGAATATATCTTTACCAAGTTAGCAGAAACACATTTGATAATAGGAAACTTAAATTTTGCTAGTTCTTAATATATATTCCTAAGGAGTAAAGTCCCCAAATTTGTTGTCAGATAAGACCAAAAAAGATGAAAGTCATTTGGAGATTCACAATAAATATTATTAAAACCTCTGGAAAAAAAATACCTTTAAGCTCAGTAGATATTCACAAACAGCATAACAGATGCCAATACCTTCTTCTGTATTGGTACCTCTGCCAAGTTCATCAATTAATATTAGTGAATTGTCATTAGCATTATGTAGAATATATGCTATCTGAAAAATATAATTTTAATATTATTCATTGTAACCAAACAGCTGCTACTATCAAAGAAAAAAATAAGGAGAAATCTAGTCTCTTTATTAGTTCATTTGAAATGTATTTTTATAGAGAAATCCCACTGAGCACAAAATAATATATTGCATTTCTTTCTAAAAATCTCATGACTAATAATTTGAAAAAATAGCTGATGATGTGTCTATAATAGACATATTAATATGTACATGAGACAATCCAGAATAAATAACCATTATCTAATGTCTTTTAGATATCGTAAAATAAAATAAAGCAATGAATTAAATGTTTAAATAAAGTACAAAGTTGGTCATTTTCTTCTCTACAAATAATGATCAATTGCTGTCATAAAATACACAAAACCATGCCTAAATTTTATTTTATTATTATCTTTTTATATCCAGTAAAGATGGAAAAAAAATTAGGAAGCGCTACTGAAATCCTGATTCTTGTTTTAATAAATAAATTTAAATCCTTGACTAAGAAAGCACCAAGAAAATCAACAGAAATACCCATTCCTCTATGAGGATTATTAATCTCTTCCTCAAAAATATAATTCCACCTTTATCATTTTATGACACAATACTAACTTTCCTAAGACATTTTACCTTTCTGTGAAACTATGCTTCTTAAGGGTGAGGACCATTTAAAAACATACGTTAAGTACCTAGTGTATGGTTATATTCTCCTATAGATAGTCAATACACAATAAATAATTACATAAATTATGGCACAAATGATAACTTTATTCACTTCCTATTTACTTACAGAAAATTATCCAATTGCATAGTGATCTAGTATTTGCTATCTAATATAGCTATCCCAAGAGCTATATACTTAATTCCTTGAGCCTTCAGGCCTACTTGACGTTTGCTCAGATAAGAAATAGGTGATAATACATACATTGGTACCAAAAGTAAAAGTTTTATAAAGACAAAGAAGAGGTTGATTTTAGAAAGGTTTCTCATATCATCATCTTTTATTTTAAAATCAAGCCTATGAGGAACAATAAATATCATGCAAATTACTGCTAAACCAGTCACCGTTTTCTAAAAAGGCTTTTATATTCCATATAAAAACTGGTAAGCACACTTTCATCACTCAGTAGCACTATGTTTTTTCTTCTAAAACTGTATTTTTCCATGTAACATTCACTTCGTTTTCCACATGAGACAGAAATTAGGAAACTGTCTTTGACTGCCCTCTGGCTCTTAGAAAGGGGTATGAGCACATCTGCATGCTTTAGTGCAGGGTCCTTTCCTACACGTAAGGTAACTGGCCACTAGTGGAAGAATTTCTTTTTAACATAAGAACAGTTTTGTTTGGGTACCTCTTTCATTTCCTTCATAAATGTTGATGAATTTGTTTCAATATCATCATCATTACTGATTCTTGTAAAAATCTGTTTAGCGATTCTAAAGGAAGCATATTCTGCTGGGACATAGGATCCTGTAGAATAGAAGGTGAAGGTGAAATGGGATGCTTTTACAAAATACAAGTACAAACAACATTTTTCATTTCTCAGATTATTCACTAGGATTATAGGGTGGAAAGAGCACTGGATGTGGAGTTACAAGACACTCCAAGTTTTATCACTTATGGTATAAATTCGCACAGTTCTTAATCTCTCCCAATCTCATCTTCCTCGTATATAAAATGGAAATAGTTGCCCCATCTACTGTACAAAGTTATTTGGAAGTTGATAGAATATGTTCAAGTCTGTTAGCAAGACATTGTTATAAGCTTGATAAAACTTTTTAAATAATTTAGTTAAGTGATAAAGAATATTAAATACATGAAAATTTGGAGGAAATGCTTATAAAGCTTATGAAATACAAGTATTAAGTAATAAAGTAAATGCTTATAAAACTCAAGTTCATAAGATGATTAGAGAAAGATATCAGGCGATACCTTATTATAAATATACAGAAATAGCCAGAAGCATAATGAAAGCAAAACATTTAACTAAATGAGAAGGAGGTGAATTTTTATACACAAGACTATATCTGCCTGAGACGTTATTGTGTTAACTAATCTAAAATACTCATCTTTTTAAAACAAATCAACCTGATGAATGCACCCATCTCTATAAAACAATGAGATATAAAAGGCATTCCGACATTATGTAATATCATAACACAGATAAAATATCCAGGTAATTGAATAAGAAAATTATCATCTATCCAAAACTCTGGCTAGATAAAATGGTAAAATAGTGGGAATAAAGAAACAAAGCCAAATTACTCCAGAATTTAAAACAAAGAATAAAGAAAAAAGCCCAGCTCTGAGGAATAAGGCAGAAAAAGAAAACATGTCAGGCTGAAATCAAAAGTACAAGTGACACTGATGGCAACAGTAATTATAATGACTGCGGCTGCCATTTCACTTGCGAGGCTATATTCACTGTCTCTAATTCTCGAGATTCTCCATTAAATTAGTTATTTTTCTCATTTTACCAATGAAAAAGTGGGAGTAAGGATCACAAAACCAGTTAGACGTACCTCTTCCATTTGTGATCATAAACCTAGAGCAGCTTCTAACACAATAATGTCATGATAAATATTTGCTAAAAATAAATAATGAAGTTATGAAATTAGAATTTGAATAAGAACTGTCTGGCTCAAAACAAAAACAAGAAGAAACTTGTTCAGATATCAGGAATGATCTGTTATCTTCTTAGGATTCTGGAGAAGGTAGGGCATTTTGCTAATTCAGGTTGCTGTGAGCTATCACAAGAGAGGCTGAGGCAAGAATATCACCTAAGCCCAGGAGTTGGGGGTTGCTGTGAGCTGTGACACCTCGGCACTCTACCAAGGGCAATAAAGTGAGACTGTCTCTTAAAAAAAAAAAGAAAGAAAAGAAAGAAAGAAAGAAATGTAAAGAAATCTGAAGTTTAAAGTAACTTACGAAAGACTACACAGCTAGTACCTGGGTAACCAAGATCTACCTCCAAAGTCTGTTCTTAACTTCTTAACTTTCAGGCCTTTAAGTCCTACTTTGCTTTTTGCTCAGACCATATGAGATGTTATATATACTATTAGGTGTTTCAAAGTGATAAGAGAAATAGAATAATTATCACAAATACTTGAAGAGTTACTATCAGGAAAAGACTAAATAATTCTGTGATACACAGACAATAAGAATCAGGACTAATAAATTGGGCAGTGCCTGTGGCTCAAAGGAGTACGGTGCTGGCCCCATATGCTGGAGGTGGCAGGTTCAAACCCAGCCCTGGCCAAAAAAAAAAACTGCAAAAAAAAGAATTAGGACTAATAAATAAAAATTATAGAAAGCTCAGACTTCAGTTCAGTATAATGAATGCTCCAATGAGAACAGCTGTCCAACAACTGGACAGTCTGTTTTTAAAGGAAAGAGATCCTCAAAGCTGTTCAAATAATTGTAGTATTATGTCACATGAGAAGGGAGAGGAGAGAAATCAGCTAAGATTTCTTTCAATTCAAATAAAACTCACACCTCAAAAAAAATTTACTCTTTATTAATTTATTCATCTCTGATTTCCATTTACAATACATTTTCAAGAATGAGTTTTTACCATACCACCAACTACTGCTGTGTTCCTTTCAGAATCCATTATATTATTAGATCAGGGTTTCTCAACCAAGACACTATTAACATCTTGGGCTCAATAAATCTTCCTTATGTGTTGATGAGGAAAGAGGGGGCCGAGGGTCAGGCTTGTGCACTGCGGGTGTTCAGCAGCATCCCTGGACTCTACACTCCCCAAGGCTGTGACAATCAAATTCTGGGGACTGGAGGACCAAAACCAGTCCTGGTTGAGAACCACTGCATTAGGGCCACACATCTCATCTATGATTCGTATAGTCCTCAAAGAACCCCAGTTTTCAGAAATAGGGATTAAGTTGTGCCTGTACATCAAGAAATACATGGTGACTCTGGATGAGTGACAGCCGTCTACATGCCTGTGGGCACATGTACACATACACTATATCAACTGCTGTAGGCACCTTACTGGTACCCCTCTAATTAAAGGATATGTTTCTTTACCCAAAGCTATAATTTTGGAAAAATCTCATATGTTTATAAATGGCAGCAGGTTATCCTCTTCATTTCATTTTTTTCTCATACCAAAGTTTGTTTCTGAACCAGAAATAATTACAGGGCTCAATTTAAACCATACAGCATTAATACAGTAAGGACATTACTACTTCTGCAACAGTCCACAAAATTGTTAGTCCGGTGAAATCCAAGTTGGTGGAGCTTAATAAATAGTCAAAAGTAAAAGTTGTGGTGTACATACTAGACACACTACTACACTTTTAAGTAAAAGAATCTACTCCTTATTGTTGTTGAGTTAAGTAGGCACCAGGCACAAAACACATTGAAAGGAAAGCTGAATTGGTAACTATAAAGTAAAGCCGTAACTTACCAATCTGGGCCATAATCTGACAAAGAGCAATCTGTTTCAAATATGTGGATTTCCCACTCATATTTGGTCCAGTTATGATCAAAAAATTACTCCCTTCTGTAATATACGTATTATTGGCAACAGGTTTTTCCACAGCTATTTTTTCCAGAATGGGATGCCACCCCTGTTTGATTGCTAAAGTATCAGTAAATTCTGGCCGAACTGAAGAAAAAAAGTAAAATGATTAATATATTTTATTTATACCTAAAGATTCTGTGGTGTGAATGCAGTTTACATTAGTGATTTTCCTACAGTCAATTTGGGACAATAAAATTAAGGTATTATTTTTATCCAAATCCTTACCCAAATCCACTCTAAATTGCAATGGACACATTCCAATCACTATCACAGCTTTTATTCACCTCCAGAGAATTCTAGAATTTAGTTCCTTGTTACTGTGCTGAGCTCCAAAACAGTTCATAAAGTTTTTAGGATTATATAGATGAAAAGCCCTAAGTAGATGTTGATAATATTTTTAAAATAACAGTTGGTTACCACTACTACAGAATTGCACATTTACTTATCCTATCTTAAATATTCTTTCAAACACTACCCTACCTTAAACATTATTTCCCTACTTTAATTTGTCATACTTTAAATATCATTTCAAATTTATCATACTTAGCTTTTAAATGGGGTGTAAATATAGAGTAATACCAAATACAAAACTAATTTTCTGCCTAAGCTCTTGGAGAAATTTTGTCTAAAAAGAAATTTCAGAGGATAGAGTAAATCAGACACAAAAGATTTGCTGATTTATAAAAACTAGTAATCAGGTCTCTATGGATACCCTCTGATGTGGAGAACCAAAAAAGAAGGTGGAAAGACAGTTGAAACCTGCATATCTCTAAATAAAATTCAGAGATAAACTTGAAAACATTCATTTTAAAGATGAGGTTGGTTAGGGGAAAATTTTTTAAGTACTTTCAAAAACTCACAGGTTTAGAGTTCAGAATGGCTCCTCTCAAACTAAAATGTAAAAATATTAAATCTCTTGTTATCTAAGAAAACTACTATTGGAGTATCTGACCCTAAAGGTAAGTTTTTGACCTTTAACTATATTAAAAATTTTTGTCTATAAAATACCAATAGAATAAGAAATATGAAAATAAATGTAAAGCACCCCCAATAAAAATAAATTAACATAATACTTGGGAAAAGTTACTACTGATTTTAACTAGAAATTTTAGTATCTTGATGTTATTAAGTCCATAATTATCATCTACTAGTCCTATAAATTTGCATACTAGACAATGGTTACTGACAAGTTGGTTAAGAAATCTCAAGGGGCTAAATTGAGATACTCATTCAACATAAGAAAATGATTTAACGTTTGTATTCAAGGCTTGTTTGTATGTACTCTTGGGATGCAAAAATCAATGACATAATTCCTGATCTCGGAATGCTCACAACCAAGGAGCTAGTGGGTGAAGAAGCTCACTTTGGAGATTCATTTCTCTCTGTTAGTATTCATCACGTGGCTTCTACTGAGTACTCAGATTTGAACTTTAAAATTTGGATCATTGTCATTTTCACCAAGGATACAGCTCTACAATCTTTAGAAAACCTTTAGAGTTTCTTGCAGATTTTTTCTTTCTGAATCACTTATTTCTGAATGAAGAATTTTTTGACTTTGAAGAAATGTTAATTTCATTTTTTCAATTTTGTGTCTTAGTCTTTTCTAAGACCATAAGAAAGAGACTATATTTGAAGTAAAAAATTTAAAACATTCATAATTTCATGTAAAATTGTTTAAACGGAATACAGATTTTAGTCTGCAACATGTTTATTTCAAAGAAAATAACTTACCGTAGTCAGAAAGGGTGCAGGCATGAGCAAATGACAGCAGCATGTCCAGCATGGACACAGTGTCAGAGAGTTTGTACAGGCAATGAACATGCTCGTAAACCTCACTCAGCAGCCTGCACACGATCCTGAAAGCACATGTGTGGCAAGATATGTAACACTGCATTTTTTAAAGGGACACAAAATGTAACACAAAATAATATTAAATTAATTGCCTGAGGTAAAACAATATTCACAGTTGAGTTGTATACTGCAGATAAAGTCTATTGCTCGATAGTCTCATTTTAGAAATAAGGGAATTGAAGATTTTGCTCAAGGTCACAACTACTTAATTCATCTTCTGATGTATTAACACCATCTTTTTGAAACAAATGCTTTATTAAATAGCAACAAAATAAATGTTTTTTACAAAATAAATTTTTATTCATAAAAATATTTTATATGGTCAAATCAAGCCCTCACTATATTTGGACAGATCCCATCTGCTAATTGTTTTGTGTTTTTGAAAATGTTAAATTCAACACAAAAGCTATTATGTATTTTCTCCCTCATACATTTTTCTTCTCTGTCTCTCTCTCACACACATGCACAGACACAAAATTTGAATAATAAGGTTTTTATGTAGTAGAGTTAAACTGTGATACAGTGCAAAAGTTTTTCCCATACAAAGATAAATATGTACATAAGACTTACTACCTATTATAATGTCCAGGGTCCATGCCCTGAAGTCGTTTTGAATGTCTAACTTTTATTTGTATATTATTTTAACCTAAAGAATGTTCTATTTCTCTTTTTACCTGTATTGCTACTGTTTCATAAACAGCAAAAGAACTGACACTATTGTGAAGTTGTTATGGAAGTATCAAGCTTAGGGCTTACAGGGAAAGAATAAACTGAATGAACCCCATGGTGTGCCAAGAGCAAATTCTACATGGTGGTGGAATGTGCATGCACAAACATCGGTTATAATGGCATCCTTTTGCAATGACATTTGCCCCAAAGCTTCTGTGACACTCAGTGATCCTAACCAAAATGACAGACCTTTGCTAACATTTATGATTCCACAATGGTCTATTACCATACAGAAAGTCAATTAATAAAATGTATCACAGTTCCTCAAATTAAATCACTTTAACATTCAAATATTTCTTACATGTAAGTCATGTGATAGATTTCTCGCAAAGACTCTTGGCATCTTTCATTCATTTTAATTAAATCTGCTGAAGTAAAGCTATAAGAATTTTTCACTTTAGAAATCTACCAGGAAATTAAAAACACATGTTAAGATACATGCACACATACTTATGAAATAAAACACAGATTTTAAACAACAGAAATATAGGCAATTAGGTTAATCACTTTAATCATTGAAACGAAATATCACAAAGAAAGTACTAATGGTTGTGAAAGATAAAAAGAAGACCACTTTGAAGAGTAAAGCAAGGTATTTTTTGACCTACTGCATCTGAAATGATGCTTTTGATAGGTCTTAAAATGGCTCTACAGAAATGTTAAAACACTGCATCTTGCTACCTAGTAACATGCACCATGGATGCCAGTGACCCTCACTCCATCTCTGATCCCTGTCTCAGCCCTTGACTCTCATCTGAACTTCACTCACTCAATCTTTAACTCCATTCCTGAGTTTGAGTTTCCACCTGTTCTTTACTACATCCTTCTGTGGTTTCTTGATAATACAGTGTGTGTGTGTGTGTGTGTGTATGTGTGTATGAGTATACACGCAGCATATACTCACACACACATGCCCCTAGAAGCTAAATGGTTTGTTTTCATCAAAAAGTATTCCCTGGAAGCAGAAAAGCAAAGATGAGAGTGGATTAGACTTTCCTAAACTGGTATATTGTGGAGGTGATGACATATATGCAGGAAAAAGTATTTCCATGATCTAAAGGTTTAGAAATACTTGTGACTTTTTAAAGTTAAATAGATGTTCACTTCAGGATTTTTTAAACACTTAATAGACAAATATGCCTTGAGAACTACTTAAAACAAGAGGTGGTACAGTGTTTTCCTAATTTTTTTTATCAAAAATACTTTTTGGACTTCATTTTCCCTTTTTTCCCCTTCCCATCAAACTCTCAGAATTGTGGGAAATACTGAGTTTGGTGTTTCTCAGGAAAAGCTTCTAAATCACTCTGGGATTAGTATCAGGTTAGTTAGGTGGGTGGGTAGGAGTGGAAGCAGTAATACACAGACATCCTGAAATCTGGCATGTAAATCTTACAGAATGCCTGAAAATACGTAAATGGAACTGCAAAATCAGGAACAATCATTTCCTAACCACTCTAGAATGAACCTTGATAAATTCTGAAGGAAGCTGATCACTGGGTAGAGCTGTACAGTCTGTAGTCATCTGGATAAAAAATCCCCGAGCAGAGCTGAAACTTGTTCTTAAAGGAAGATTGTATTTTTCTCCAAGTTGTGATATCATTCCTAGTGACCAGAAACAAAAAATAAAACAACAAAAAAAGAAGGAACGTTAATGAGAAAATTACTTTTTCTGTTTAGAGTCATACAATTGTTGTTATTTTATATGTGTGAATACCTTGTTACTATTTAAATGCTAATGAGTTTTAATGTCCAAAAGATGTGGTTAAGTATTCTTTTTAAAGACCTAAAAACCAAAAACAATACAAAGGTACTCATTCTGATAAGTATGTTTTAAAGGAAAAGAAGTGGCAAAAATTTAAATTAGAAACATAGAACAAAAGACATTGTGCAATATCTGCTTTAGGAATATCAGGGTTTTTAACAGCATGCCTTCCGCTTTTTTTAAAAAAAAGGATAGTCATATAATTATAGTAATCATTAATTCACACTTAGAAACCTCCTCTATAAAACATTTTACAACAGAAAATATTCCAAAAAGGACATAAATGATTCATCGAATAAAATTCCTTTAAAAAGTCCTAATCTCAACCAGGTGCACTGGCTCACTTCTGTAATCCTAGCACCCTGGGAAGCTGAGGCAGGTGGATTGCTTGAGCTCAGGAGTTCACAGCCAGCCTGAGCCACAGCGAGACCCTGTATCTACTAAAAATAGAAAAACTAGCTGGGCGTTGTGGCAGGTACCTGTAGTCCCAGCTACTCAGGAGGCTGAGGCAAGAGGATCACTTAAGCCCAAGAGTTTGAGGTTGCTGTGAGCTATGACGCCACTGCACTCTACCAAGGGCATCAAAGTGAAACTCTGTCTCAAAAAAAGAAAATCCAAATCTCCTTGTCAACTTCATGTTAACTTCAAAGTTCTAAATTTGTATTTCTAACTAGATAACCATTAATACTTTGAACATTACTTGAAAAAAACCTCCATATTCATTTTTCAGAACAGTTCATCCTTCCTCCTGAATTTTCTGCTTTTCTCAACAGTATCACCATTCTCGGGTTAGAAATCTCAATTAGCACTAATGGTTACATTTTTTGCTTACCACGACTGTATCTACTTAATTAGTAATTATTATCAATTTTTCCTTCTTCTCTTCTCATACATATTGCTACCAACCTAAATAACCCTTTACTAACTTATAATAGTTTAAACTTGTCTCTGTTTCTCTACTCAAATTCATTCAAAATATTTTCTTGTTCAATTCACCCCACAGAATAAAAACATCTCAGGGTCTTCATTCTCCTTGGGAAAAAAATCCAAACTCTTGGCCCTTTGAGACTAAATTCTGGTCCCCACTCTACACTTCTGATCTCATCTCCTATTAGTTCTGTAAGGAGATGCCCCACTCCAGGCTGACACATTTTCTCTCTCAGCCCTCGTCTCCCTGTGCTCCTGTTTTTATCACTGTGAGTGGGTAGAATTCCTCTCTAGACCATTCCATCTACTACAGCCTCCCACTCTCTGTGCCTCACGCTCAGTCACTCTCTAACTCCCCTTCATATATTCTTCACACATTTTATATCCATGTGAAATTACATGAATGTATGATTGATGTATGACAATACTGATGTACACGCATGTACACATGTGCATATGTGCTTGCTTCTTTCTTGTCTGCCTTCCCTACCATATAAAAGCTTCATCGGGACAGGGACCTTGTCTTGTTCAATGTA
Organism: Galagoides demidoff; assembly: GCA_963574575.1. NCBI lineage: Eukaryota > Metazoa > Chordata > Mammalia > Primates > Galagidae > Galagoides > Galagoides demidoff. Next base: position 3,035 of record CAUYQV010035628.1, on the reverse strand, counting down.
TTCTCAGTACCTACAACAGCGTCAACATGTAGGAGGAGCTCAATAAATATTTGTTAAAAGCATTACCCAGACTGGCTCAAATGCCCACCTCTTCCAGACAAAAATTATATCTCTCTTGCCACTGGAATCTTCTAGTTTTGACAGCCTACATTTCCCATAAAGCTTATTCACAATCTTAATGAAGGTAACTCTATATTTAAGTTTGGAGGAAAAAAGAGACACATGGTAACACTTTGATATCTCTATTTAAAAAAAAAAAATGTTTCTTTAAATGGAAATATGTGTTAACCTCATCTGTTTTGGTAACAAAAAGTATATTTAAAATATGCATGACTAGTCATTAGCATGTTCTAAAATGTTTGTTTTATTACGATAAAAACAAAAAACATGACAAAGTAGATAAATTACCTGCTATGTCATCTACGATCTCTGTATATGTCCTTCTCGCTATGTCAAGGAACTCATTGATGTTGGACCTGACTGCGTAGCACTTCTGAGTCCTCATGTTCAGGCAACCTTTCATGTATCTTGCATCATCGTTAATTACTGTTTTAATCTTTTCAAGTATGATTTCAAACCTACCATTAAGGCAGAAAAAGAATAGTATAGCCAATTAGTTATTTTAATTTATAATTTGAATCACAGTTAATAATAGCAAATTTTTGGTAAAAAGTTATATTGGACTAAATAATTAACGATAAACATTTAAATTTGCATAAGTTAGAGCTATGACTATGTCATTTTTAAACTATTTCATCAGTCAAGACTAGTCTAAAACTGCATTCGGCCACCAAGAATAATTATACATCTGCTAATAAATAGATCTCCCAAATTAAACACATAGTATACATATTGCATCTGTGAATACAAAATACATCTTTAAAGAATTGTTATAAAACTCTGGCCTCATGTTCATTTACTCAATAAATATTTCCTTACACCATGTATCAAGCACTATTCTAGGTGTAAGGGTTCAAAGAAGGATTACATACAGTCCCTTCCCTCAGTAGAGGTGAGGGAGACCAAGCACATACTATGTAACAGGAACCCACAATTACCAGGGATCAAGTTCAGCGATTATGCAAACCAGGAATCTGGCAACACCTATTTTCCTAATCTTTCCTTTATTCTGTTCTGTATTTAATTTATAATTAAACTGGTTTTATTATTAACTTCAATTTGTGGCCTCACTTAGAACATAAATTTTCAATCAATAAAATAACCAGTTCTTAAATATCACAAATATTTTCAGCCCAACAACAAGGTGCTACTGCTAATAATTTAACAATACTAAAATTGAACTGCATTTAGATATTATTCAATATTTATTATCTACTATTTTCGGTTACATTAGACCCTTCATGATTTAACAAATAAGAAAAGTATAATTTTTATTTTTTGCAAGTTTTTCCATAGATAATGATTAAAAACAGAAATATTAAAAATATGTATTTCAATTTTTCATGTTATTCTAATTGTCCATTAATACAGATAATCAGTGTGTTGTTACTCTTTGTTGTACTTATGGAATTATGTATAATTAGGATTTTGATGAGTAGCTGATTATATCAACCAAAACTCAAGTAAGTGTTCTACAGAGTGTAGAGTCTTTAAAATCAGCTATAATCAGAAAGGAAATAATAAACTAATATTTCATTAAGTTGAGTGACAAAGACCTGTTGTCTTCCAAGGAACCATAGTAAGCCCTTAATAGAGGGGTGTTACAGTTCTTCAGAGTAGTCTATGAAAGAATAAAATAAATAAAAGAATAAGGAATATAGGTAAATCAGTTATGACATCATTCAAATATAGCACTTTATATATGTTTAAATGCTTTATAGTTTACCAAGTATTTTCTTGCTTTATTTTCAAATTTATGTACTCATGAAAATTATTACAGGTTTTTATATGAGGACACGTCATCCTTCCAATGTTCCACACAAAAAGCACATGACAAATAAGTGCCATCTGCTGTTTCATCATTTCGATTTTTGTTTTTCGCATATCTCAACTAATTTTTAACATCCAATACATCCTAACATACACCTCTACTTATAGAGGTAGGTACTTAAACAACTACTATTGTACATTTTAGAGTATTCTACATATAATTCCAAAATTTGGGTTAGATATACATTGAACCAAAGAAGTGCTTGGTATATTCATAAAAAGAGTAATTTTTATATTGTTATATGGTGAAAGTAGGAATTTTATTTTGCTTAATGAAAACTAAGAGTGACAATTAAACAGAAAAGAAGAGAAGAAAACATAGTTAACCTGATTTTTACCTCTTACTTTAGTTTGATATGAGGCAATGGAAATTTTTTTTAGCTTATAAATAGAAAATAATATGCACATACTTTTAAAAACAAGAAAATTCATAGAAGCATAAAGAAGATAAAAGAAACCACTCATAATTCTACTACCCTTACAAAAATGAATAGTTTAAATGTCATGGCCTATTTCCTGTCATTATATGAAATTTAAAAAATGTACATCACTGTATATTCCTTATCCACTCCTACTCTCCATTTACTACTGGTGAGTAGCCTTATCCAAAATGTTAAGGGTCAAAAGTGTTTCCAATTCTGGATTTCTTCAGATTTTGAAATATTTTCATACACGTAATGAGATAGCTTGGGGATGAACCCAAATCTAAACATGAAATTCATTTATGTTTTGTATATACCTTATAGATATAGCCTGAGTTAATTTATTTTCACATTTCATTAAGTCATTTTTCATATTTCTATTGGCATGCTAGTATTTTCTTATGAAATTATGTGAGTTCTGTGATAACAGAAATTAGTATTTTGCCTGCCATTGGTTATAAATTTTTCCTTACTTTCTTTCCCTCTTGGATTTTGACAAGCCAAAGTTTAAAATTTGTTTTGTTTTTTTTTTTTTTTTTTTTTTTGAGACGGAGCCTCAAGCTATTCCCCCTGGGTAGAGTGCCATGGCATCACAGCTCATAGCAACCTCCAACTCCTGGGCTCAAGTGAGTCTCCTGCCTCCGCCTCCCAAGTAGCTGGGAC
>CAUYQV010035627.1:0-15265 GCA_963574575.1 Galagoides demidoff | reverse complement strand
TTTTTTTTTTTTGAGATGGAGCCTCAAGCTATCCCCCTGGGTAGAGTGCCATGGCAACACAGCTCATAGCAACCTCCAACTCCTGGGCTCAAGCGAGTCTCCTGCCTCCGCCTCCCAAGTAGCTGGGACCACAGGCACCCACCACAACGCCCGGCCATTTTTTTGGTTGCAGCCATCATTGTTGTTTGGCGGGCCCGGGCTGGGGATTTGAACCCGCCACCTTAGGTGTACATGGCTGGCGCCTTAGCAGATTGAGCCACAGGCGCCGAGCCGGTTTTTTCATTTGTATAGTAAGTTTTGAAATTAGGAAGTGTGAGTCCTGATTTGTCTTTTCTGAAGATTGTTTTGGTTTTTCAGGGTCATTTGAGATTCCATATGAATTTTAGGGTGAATTTTTCTATTTCTGCATAAAAGTTGTTGGGATTTTGATAGGGATTGTTTTCACTCTCTAGATCACTTTGGTAGTGTTGACATTTCTTGATAAGTATGTTTTGTAATCCATGGGATTTTCCTTTTCTGATTGTTCGTTACCATTGTATGGAAATGCATCCCATTTTTGTGTTTTGATTTTGTATCCTACAACTTTGTTGAAATAATTTATTCTAATGGTTCATTTATGGGATTGTTGGGTTTTTCTGTAGGTTTGTGTGATCTGTGAAGAGATAATTTTACTTCTTTTCTTTCTAGGTTCTTTTTCTTGACAATTAGGCAAGTTAGAGCAGTTGCTCTGACTAGGACTTCCAGTGCTATGTTGAATAGAAGTTGTGAAAGTGGTAACCTTGTCTTGTTCCTGATCTTAGAGGAAAAGCTTTCTTTTAATCTTTCATTATTGAATATGATGATGTTAGCTGTGCATCTGGAGAGTTCTAGTTCGTCTGGCTCTGACAAAATATCCCTTTACCTTTCTGGTTCTGGGGTGGATATAATGGAGTAAGTTGGAAAGTTTGTGTTGGTTAGGAATTAAGCTGCCATCCTAATACAATTGACACTATTAGAAAAGAAAAAAAAAAAGGGGTTGGGGGAATTAAGCTGCCAGGTAGACCTCTGGTAAAGGTGGGTATCTGTGTGATATCTGTATTCACACATATCCTTTTTGCTGAATGTGTGCCCTTTGTGTTTTGGGTTAGGGAAGGATATGATTTTTGTAATTCTGTTCCTTGTGCTTTTAGGTACTGTCATGGCTGGGGAAGGAAAACTAGCATTGTGTACTATGGTCCCTTCTCCTTGAAATCATTCAGTCAAAGAGCTTATTATTAGTTGGTACATCATCTTATCCCCTAACTACATCTTACTTTGGTCCAGGTTGCTCGATTTTGTTGTCAGAGTCTTCTCCCTGATGGTTGGTGATGTCTTTGGTATTCAGGGCCTCAGGTGTGATTTAGGTCCCCAAATCTTAATCTTCAGTACAGGTGCTATTATAAGTGTTTTGCATATACTTTTGCCCTGTCCCTTTTTCTTCTTTCCCTGGCCATGAGAATTTTTGTTTTTATCCCTCCTGGGCTACTCATTAATATCAGAGAGGTATCATCTAACCTTCTACTTGGGCTACCAGCATTTCTGGAGCTGAGAGTAGAGGAAGAGTGCCATAAGTCTCAGTATTAAGTGTATAGTTTGATCATACACAAGATGTGTTTCTAAAATTGTGGCTGTCAGCTCCTGGGTGCTGGACTGGTACTGCTATGTGGTCTGTTAAGAACTGAGTCTCACAACAGGAGGTGACAGGGCAAGTGAGCAAGTGAAGCTTCATCTGTATGTACAGTTACTCCCCATCATTCTCATCACTGCCTGAGTTCTGCCTCTTGTCAGATTCCCTTTATCCTCCCATCGACAGAAAAATTGTCTTCCATAAAACTGGTCCATGATGCCAAAAAGTTTGGGAATTGCAGTTTTAAAAGACAAATTGGCCTCATGTACAGTTGGCAAATAGAGGGAAGATTTTGTTGTAATGGAACATCCTGATTCATATGAAGTTCTTCCCCTCGCATTAGAGTTTACAGAACCAGAGAAACCTTACTGAGATTAAAGAGAGACCCTAGATTGCTGTGGGGGACCAAAAAAAAAAAAAAAAAAAAAGTAAAAAAGCTGAAATTCCTCAGAAATGCCTTGTTTTAAAACATACAATGATTGGTTTGGTGGCTGCAAGGACTCTTATGTTTTCTCCTTTGTAAAGCTATGTGGGAAAGCTGAACAAGGTGAAAGGCATTAAAATGATGAATTCATGAGCATGGTTTCTTTCCATTTTTAATTCGTTGGTCAGTCTTTTAATTAGAAATGAATGTTCTTAAGCATCTTCTTATCAAAAGGGGAAGCATGGCTTTTGGCTGTAGACACCATCTTTCAGTTAATTCACGCAAAGGGAAAGAGATAATTTTGGTACCCAGTGTGTGTTCCCTAGGCCTTTTAGAAAACACGAAATTGTTCCTTTGGCCACATACCTACAAGAAAGGTGATACTATAGACATCAAAGGAATGGGTACTGTTCAAAAAGGCATGCCACACAAATGTTACATGGTAAAACCAGAACCCAGCATGCTGTTGGCATTGTTATAAACAAACAAGTCAAGGGCTGGGTGGCGCCCATAGCTTAGTGGGTAGGGCTCCAGCCACATGCATTGAGGCTGGCAGGTTTGAACCTTGCCCGGGCTTGCTAAACAACAATGATGACTGCAACAAAAAAATAGCCAGGCGTTGTGGTGGGCACCTGTAGTCTCAGCTAGTTGGGAGGCTGAGGCAAGAGAATCGCTTAAGCCCAAGAGTTTGAGGTGGTTGTGAGCTGTGATGCCATGGCACTGCCAAGGGTGACTTAGTGAAACTCTGTCTCCAAAAAAAAAAAAGGCAAGGGCAAGATTCTTTCCAAGAGTAGTAATATGTTCATTAATGTTCGTATTGAGCATATTAAGTTCTTTAAGAGCTGAGATAGCTTCCTGAAGCAGTGAGGGAAAATGATCAGAAAAGGAAGAAGGTCAAAGAGAAAGATACCAGCATTCAATTGAAGCACCAGCCTACTCCACCCAGAGAAGCACACTCTGTGAAACCCAGCAGAAAGGAGCCTTAGGTGCCGGAACCTATTCCCTATGAATTCATGGTGTAATAGGTATGCCACATATCACCTGTGAGAACCGGTAGGCAGGGATGTATAGTCCTGGAACCTATTCTCTATGAATTCATTCACAGCCAATGGAAAGGACCCTGAGCTGTTGGAACCTCTTTCTTATGAATTCATGGCATAATAGGTACAAAAAATAAAAAGCTACTGTAATAAAGTTTCTCTCCCAAAGAAATATTTAAAACAAATTTTAATAGTTTACTTAAAACAAAAAACGAAGTGTGGACCTCGTGGTCTAGAGCTGCAGAGGTTTAATCGCCGCTGATTAGTAATATGTTTATTTTAAATTAGATTACTTATTAATTTTGTCAGTGCTTTGAGTGTAAAATTTCATAGGTTTTGAGTAGTCTGCTTCTAACCTTATTTAGAAGCTAGTTCTATTTTTAGTAGAGATGGGATCTTGCTTTGCTCAGGCTGGTCTCCACCTCCTGAACTCAGGCGATCCACTTGCCTGGGCCTCTCAGAATACCAGGATTATAGGTGTGAGCCACTGTGCCCGGCCTCTAGTTAAATTTTTTAACTTATACTACATTCTTGTAAACTACCCAGGAATAAGGCATACAAATGGTTTGTTATTTTAAACTGTCTCTGTTTTTTTTTTTTTTTTGAGCTACTTGGACTCAGGCCGTGTACAGTGACTCATGCCTATAAATCCTAGCATGCTGGGAGGCTGAGGTGGGTGAATTGCTTGAGATCAGGGGTTAGAGCCTGAGCAAGAGTGAGACCCCTATCTCTAAAAATAGCCAGGTGTTATGGAAGGCCTCTGGGCTCCCAGCTACTTGCAAGGCTGAAACAGGAAGATTACTTAAGCCCAGGAGTTTGGGGTTGTTGTGAGCTATAACACCGTGGCATTCTACTGAGGGTGACAAGTGAGACTCTGTTGTCCCCCCCCCCCCGCCCCAAAAAAATACATGGTTTCACTTTATTGCCCAGGCTAGAGTGCTGGAATATGATCATAGCTCACTGCAGCCTTTGAACTCCTGGGCTCATGCAATCCTCCTGCCTCAGCCTCTTAAGGACTTGGACTATAGGGATGAGCCACCATGCCTGGTTATTTTCTTCTTATTTTTTCTTTTTTTTAGAGAGAGCTGTCTCACTATGTTGCCTAGGCTGCTTTTGAACTTCTAGTTTCAAGGGATCCTCCTCCTGAGTTGCTGAGAGATGTGAAGTGTGAGCCACTGTGCCCAGCCTTAAACTTTTTTTTTAAAATATCAGCCCCCAAGTAGGTATAGTATGTATTTTATTCATCAGAAATAACTTTTGGATAGTTTGTTCTATTCCTTTTATGTATTGCTTTAATTTTTAGGAAATAATGTGTGTTATTTTAAAGTACAAATGGTTTTATAAAGCTTGTAACAAAAAACAGTTTCTTACTGTTGGCCTACCCTTCTCTCCTTAAGGTAATCACTGTCTATTTTATCTGATTGCTCCCCCCTCCCCCCAGTTTTTACTTTTGTCTAAACAATAAGGGTACATAGGATGAGAGAGAAGAGGTGGCTCACACCCGTAATCCTAGCATTCTGGGAGGCTGAAGAGGAAGGATCCTTTGAGCTCCGGAATTCAAGCCCAGCCTGAGCAAGAGCAGGACCCTGTCTCTACTAAAAAAATAGAAAAATTAGCTGAGCGTTATGGTGGGTGACTATAACCCTATCTACATGGGAGGCTGAGGCAAGAAAGTTGTTTGAAACCAGGAGTTTGAGGTTGCTGTGAGCTAGGCTGATACCATGACACTCTAGTGTGAGAGAGACTCTGTCTCAAAAAAAAAAAAAAAAAAAAAAAGGTGTGTGTGTGTGTGTATGTATAAAGTGAATATTTAGGATGAGAAAATAAACAATTCAGATAATTTAAAAGCTGATATCACAGACATTGCAAATCTAGAAAAATAACAGTACAGTAAGAACTTCTATAATTGACTATCTCCCTACATTGACTACTTCAAGTAGGCCCTAATTTTCATAGGCCGGACATGCACCACATATACATATCAGCACAGCAGGCTTAGTTCCTTATGTTTACCTCTGTATGTTGACCAGTTTGTTAAGGTCCCTTAGGTGGTCACCTTAGAGTTTCTACTGTACTTTTAAAAAGCAAAGTGCTTAAGACATCTCCATAATGCTTTTTCCTGTATGTTTTGGCTATATACTCTTTTATCACCTCTTTGTATGATGTTGGCTGTGTACATTCCTGATGAAGAGAAATTCTGCTTGAAAGAATATTAAAGCCCCCACTTACAATTTTGTACATGAAAAGATCACATTTTCCTACAGACTAGCTTCTATTTCTGTCCGTTTCAAATCCATTTTTCCTCCATTGTTAAAATAGCCCTGGTGCCAGGCATTATGCTATATACAAAAGAGTAATCTTACAACATTTTCTGTTACATTTTTTTTTTTTATTAAATCATAGCTGTGTACATTAATGCAATCATGGGGTATAATGTGCTGGTTTTTTATACAATTTGAAATATTTTCATCAAACTGGTTAACATAGCCTTCACGTCATTTTCTGTTACATATTTTAAGCAGAACTTCTCAACCATAGCACTATTGACATGCTCATCAGGAGGCATAGTCATCCTATAATGATTATAGGATACTTTGATACTGTCATACACTTCTGGTTCTGCACCTCTGTTTCACAATCAAGGTGAAAACAAGTGATAAGGAAGAGTATTCCTGGAAGCCATTTCTATACTGGAACAGCTGGCAGTAATTCACTATACATAGAAATAACCTGAAATCATATAAATATATCCTGAGATGTCCCCCAATCAAATACATCCCTGATCACCTTCCCTGGATTGCAGAATTGCAGAGAATATTTAACACGATGTGAAGTGCAGGGTAATAGAGGAGAAGTCTAGAGTAGAAAGAGGCAGTGTGGTTCACAGTCAGCCTTTGAGAGACCGCAGCTGGAGAAGGGGCAAAGCTCATTAAAAGAAGTTTAGAGATGTGGTTGATGTGGAGCTGCTGAATAGTTCAGGCCAAGAGCTAGGATTTTTAAGGCTAAAACAAAAGGAGCATCCAGACTGGGGTTGGAAGTCATGTCTATAATCCTAGCATTCTGGGAGGCCAAGGTAGGATAGCTTGAGCTTAGGAGTTCCAGACTAACTTGAGCAAAAATGAGACCCCATCTTTACTAAAAATAGAAAAATTAGTAGGGTGTAATGGTGGGGTGCCTAACAGCTACTGGGGAGGCTGAGGCAGGAGGATCACTTGAGCTTGGGAGGTTGCTGTGAGCTAAGGTGATGCCATGATTCTAGTGTGGGAAACAGAGTTGAGACTCTGTCTCAGGAAAAAAAAAAGATTAAATTATTTATTTTTTTGTTTATTTCTTTTTGAGACAGAGTCTCATCCTGTTGCCTTGGTAGAATGCTGTGGTGTTATAGCTCACAGCAACCTCTAATTCTTGGGCTTAAGCTATTCTCTTGTCTCAGCCTCTTGAGTAGCTGGGACTACAGGTACATGCCATAATGCCTAGCTATTTTTTGTTGCAGTTGCCACTGCTGTTTTAACTGACTGGGGCCAGGTTTGAAACACCCCCCCCCAACTTTGGTATGTGAGGCTGGCCCCCTACACACTGAGCCACAGGCGCCACCCATTAAATTATTTCTTGATAGACATTTTCCTTTCTTTTCTCTTGTTGTTTTTTTTTTTTTTTTTGGCGACAGTCTCACTATGTCGCCCTTGGTAGAGTGCCCTGGCATCGCAGTGGCCAGAAACCTCAAACTCTTGGATATAAGTGATTCTCTTGCCTCAGCCTCCCAAGTAGCTGGGACTACAGGTGCCCCCCACAACACTTGGCCATTTTTCTGCTGTAGTTGTCATTGTCGTTTTAGCAGGCCTGGGCAGGGTTCGAACCCACCAGCCCCGGTGTATGTGGCCAGCACCCTAACCACTAAGCTACAGGTACTGAGCCTTGATGGACATTTTCAACTGTTGACTTCTATGAAAGATCTGTTGGTCTCTTGACTTCCTCCTTTGGAGGCGAATTCGCTCTTTTAGCCGTGCCATAATCTTCTAATCTTTTTTTGAATTAGTATTGCGTATGTTAGGACATTGCACACATTGTTTGTTCACTGCTGAACTGTAATTACATTCCCTGACTTGTACAGTTTTTTTTTTTTTACTCCTATAAGTAGTAGGTGCCATGGTTATGTTAGTGTTTGTTTATTTCCATCTGCATCTATTTCTTCTGTAGGATTTAAGTATTTAAAATTCTTTACTGTAAAAGTAAAAATTCTTTTCATTTAAATCAAATGTAAATTACATATCCATTTCCCCCCCATTGGAACTATCTTACTTGGAGCTCTTTATTTTCTTGCTCCTATCTGAAGTAGTGTTGTTGGGAGTCTGCACACGGTAATCATCCAGGGATTTCCTTTCACATCATCCTGGAGTTTTTCTTTAAACATGGACTTCTTTGCCTAGAATGCTTTAATCTCTTCTTCTCTTTTTAATGTGTGATTTGTTGATTAAGAATTAATTACCCCTCCTGGCTTAGTATGGTGGTGCACACATGTAGTCTCATCTATTTGGGAGGCTGAGACAGGAGGATCACTTTAGCTCAGGAGTTTGAAGCTGTGGTACACCATGGTTGTACTGTGAATAGTCATTATACTGCAGCCCGGGAACATAGTGAAGCCTTAGAAAGAACCACTTACCCCCTCACATAGTCTTCTTGACTTACTATTTTAAGGTGAGTTATCCTATATTATTTTCTATATAACACCCAACTTGGTGTCTTCTTGGCGCTTACCACAATATGGATTCATATTTTTATTTACTCCTTTACCTCTTTTGGTCCTTGCTCTTCATTTCTAGACTTAAGTTCCTTGATCTGGCGACGGTTGTTTCATTCACTACTATGTATATATATCCGGTGCCTGACACATAAAATGTTCAACAAATGTAAATGAATGGATAAAGATGACTTCTGGACTCATGAAGTTAAATGCCATGCATTATCTATTTTATTGCTTTTCATATGTTTAGCATGGAGTTGGCAAACTGTGGCCTGTGAGCCAAATCTGACCAGCTTCTTGTTTTTATAACTTGGTCATGCTCATTTGTTTACATATTGCCAATGACTACTTTCAGAGTACAAGAGCAGAATTACATAATTGTGACAGACTGTGTGACCTTCAAAACCTAAAATATTTACTTTTCTTTACAGAAAAAATTGCCAATTCCTGATCTTGTATAATCAAACATTTTATATTAGAAGACTTACTGAACCATTAACCAAATTAATGCATTTCTTTATACAGCTTCTCTTCTCAGTTAACTTTAGATTCATTATATAATGGCACATACGATATATAAAAAGTCTGCATGTCAGTCAGAGTCCAGTCAGGGAATTAAAGAGAAAATTTAATAAAGGGAAATAATTACACAGATCTTAAGTGTTTAAAGAGCAAAGAGGAAACCTGGACGGAAGCCAGTCCTCCCTAAAGCTGGGGGAAAAAAGGAAAAGAGGGTTGTTAGAATCTAATAACCTAATAACTTAAAAGAAGACTCAAGAAAGGAAGGCCAGTTAAGCTGTGTCTTTAAGGAAGATACACTGGCCACTACTACTGGTCTTAGAGGACTATCATGAGACTAGTTCCTGGGATATAAACTTAGTAAACTGGAGAGTAGAATCATTACTGCTTCTGGGTGATACTTTCAGATATAGCAAGCTAACAAGTCCTTGGTCTCTTTTTCCGCATTCCAGTCTTCTTCTAGTACCCCATAGACACTAGAGGAGAAAGAAGATTTTCTGTAACAGGAAGCCAACTGAAAATGAAAAATATAGCTTGCAGGATCCCAGCCCCAGCATCACAAAGCATAGAACAGAAAGGCAGATTTGGAGATGACAGATTATATACCAGAATAACTGGTAAATTGCCCCTCCCCAATTTTATCTGTCAAAAATCTATTCTTAAGCTCTAATCAGTCATTAATTAACTTATTTTCTTTGGTGAAAGCAAAAGAATAATTTTCTTATAATGTTTGCATTTGTAAGTCTGGGCTTACAAAGAAACAAGTATTGGTTCTTTTACTAGTTTAGCATTATTTATTGATAATTAAAATTCTTTTTTCTACTTTATTTCAGTATCAGATATAGAAGGTGGTGATGGACTGCAGCTGAGAAAGGAACATACTCTCAAAATATTTGCTTATATCAATTCTTGGACACAGAGGTATGTATCTTAAGGTATTTTGAAGATTAATTTTGTTTCTTAAATTGCCATTCTTTGTCTTCAAATTCACCTTTTAAGAAGTTTAAGTAGTCATTACATGACAGATTGTCAATATTTATTAAATCTTCTAAACTCCTTACTCATGGGGTCGATCATGATTCTGTTTTTAAAACATGAACATAAAAATTGATTTTTTTTTCTTTGTGTGTGTGTGTGTGTAAGAGAGAGAGAGTCTTAACACTTTTGTACCAGGCTAGAGTACCATGACTTCAGCCTATCTCCCAGCAACCTCAACCTTCTGGATTTAAGCAGTCCTGTTTCAAGTAGCTAGGACTACAGGTTCCCATCATAACACTGGTCAAATTTTTCTATTTTTAGTAGAGAACAGTGTCTTGCTTTTGCTCAGGCTGGTCTGGAACTCCTGAGCTCAAGTGACCTGACCTTCCAGCCTCTTCCTCCCAGAGTGCTAGGATTACAGGCATGAGCCATAGCACATGTCTTAATTTTTTTCCTTTTATCTTCTCCTTCATTATAAGAGTGACCGAAATTCTGAAAAATAATAGATAAAGAATTTTTATGGCCTATCTAGAGACTTGTAATAAACCCTACTCATTAAAATAAATTACTATTGCAGTGGGGACACTTTGAAGACCTCTTTGCTATTTGTTTCTTTTCTTATGTTTATTAGACTGATTTCTAAGAAATATGTATATCGAAAATATGGAGAATAAAACTTTAGAGGACGCCATTGTTAATATAATCCAAATGTATAACAAGGATTTGCAAATTTCTATTTCTCAATATGATTTTCTGGGGTCATGGCTAGTAATTCCTTTTTTTTCCTGAGACAGAGTCTTTGTCATCCTGGGTAGTATGTGGTGACATCTTAGCTCACAGCAACCTCAGACTCTGGCTCAAACAATCCTCTTACCTTAGCTGCCCAAGTAGCTGTGACTACAGGTGCCTACTGCAACACCCAACTGTTTTTATTTATTTATTTATTTATTTATTTATTTATTTATTTATTTATTTATTTATTTATTGAGATAGCATCTCATTGTGTTGCCCTTGGTAGACTGTCATGGCATCACAGCTCACAGCAACCTCAAACTCCTGGGTTTAAGCAGTTCTCTGGCCTCAGCCTCCCAAGTACCTGGGACTACAGCAGTAGCTCTCTACAGTGCCTGGCTGTTTTGTTGTTGTTGTTGTTGTCATCATTGTTGCTTAGCAGGCCTTGGCCTGGTTTGAACCCACCAGCCCCGGTGCAGTCGGGGAATTACAGAGAAACTATAACCACTGAGTTATGGGTGCCGAGAAGCCCGACGAGGTCTCGCTCTTGCTCAGGCTGGTCTGGAACTCCTGAGCTAAGCAGTCCACTCACCTCGGCCTCCCAGAGTGCTAGGATTATAGGTGTGAGTTATCGTACCTACCCTTATAATTATTTTTTCGTCCTTGAATAAATGAAATGAAAATAGTAGGTTGTTTTTTTTTAAACTTTGTACCTGTTCAGAGTTCTTGGTCCTTCTAAACTTTGTATACATAAGAATGTTTGAGGCATGGAATGCAGCGATTAATGAACATGTTAAATGTAGTGTTATGTAAATGAATATTCTAAGGTATACACTCTAGGTGATCATGAAGAGTTTAGCAGAATAGTTTTAAGTATCATTTGCTCTGCAATGGTATCCATTTTTGTTATAGTTTTTTTTGCTTTTCTCTTGATAAAATTGATAGACTCTTTTGTTCCAAAAGAATTTGTAGGTTTTATTGAAAACTTGTGTGCCATCATTATTGGCATTTCTTTTCTAAATTATAGTTTAGAAACTTTTAACTTTTTAATTAAAGTTAGCAGTGGTTATTTTTTTCATTATGTGTGAAATAGAAGAAAGAATATAATATTAATATGTTTGTGATTTAAAATTAAGATAAAGTGATTTGGTGAGAAACGTTGCATCTCAGTCATAAATTTGGATTTATAACTACAGGTAGGTGGCAAAATGTTATACTAGGAAAAAAGACACACTTTTTTTTTTTTTTTTTTTTTTTTTGAGACAGAGTCTCAGGCTGTTGCCCTGGATAGAATGCTGTGGCGTTACAACTCACAGCAGCCTCAAACTCTTGGGCTTAAGCAGTTCTCTTGCCTTAGCCTCCCAAGTAGCTGGTACTACAGGTGCCCGTCACAATGCCCCACTTTTTTTGTTGCACGTGTTGTTTTAGCTGGCCTGGGTCGGGTTCAAATCTGCCACCCTTGGTGTATGTGACTGGTACCCTACCTGCTGAGCTATGGACACTGCCCAAGACACACTTCTAATCTGTGCTGTGACACTGAAATCCAGAGAAATAAAATTATTTTCTTGAAGTTCAGTGCTAGTTATTGGTAGAATTGGGGTTGGAGTTTTATTTTGCCATTCCTAGTCCACTTTTATTCTAGATGCTTATTCTTAATCCTGATTTTAAGAAGCTTTGACCTGGAGTCAGTGGATGAGAATGAAATGATAAAGCAAATTTCAGTATGTACAGTTTAGGCAAAAATTCATAGGTTTCATGAGAATATTAAAGTGTTTATCCCAAGCTGTGGGGAGCATCTGCTTTACCTCATGCTGTTTAAGAGGGTAGTTATTAAAAATAGGGTATTGGAGCCATATAGACATGAGTTCCAGTCTTCCTTGATCATTTCATTTCCTGTGAAATTAATTTTACAGTTAACTTCTATAAGCTCTCACTTTGTTGGTGAAAATAGAATATCTTCATGAGTTTGTAAGGAAACAAAGTTCTTAGTACAGTATTTGATAAAAGAACTTAATAAATGCTTGTTTTACAATTGTTAAAGTCTATTTTTTTTTTTTTTGGTAACAGAGTTTCACTATGTCTGGCTAGTTTTTGGTTGTAGTTGTCATTGTTGTTTGACAGGCCCTGGGCCAGGTTCAAACCCACCAGCTCTGGTGTACATGGCTGGTGCCCTAGTTGGTGAGCTGCAGGTGCCAAGCCTAAAGTCTATTTTGGAAAATGGAGTAGAAATTGAAGCATAAACTATAATAAAGCAAGAAGGGCCAGACTGCAAAACAATTTGTAACGTATATAACTTTGTTCACATGTCAGTATCCATGAACAGTTTTTAGCTAGCAGTAATAAAAGTAGAATGCTACTGTTGTAATTGTTTGTGTTGATAGAGGGGGAAGAGTAAAAATATTTAGTTGGATCATAATGCTTTGTGGTAAGAGTCTTTGCCTGTAGTCCCAGCTGCTTGGGAGGCTGAGGCAGGAGAATCGCCTAAGCCCAGGAGTTGGAGATTGCTATGACCTGTGACTCCACAGCACTCTACCAAGGACAATAAAGTGAGACTCTTGTCTCTTAAAAAAAAAAAAAAGTCTTTGCCTATTTTTTCCTCTCCCCATCTCCTAAATTATTTTTGTAAGTATCAGAAAATATTGTTGCCTAGATTAGATTATGGTTCTTCTAGGTGATAAATAGCTATTAAGAAAACACAGTTAAGGAATTCTTTTTTTTTTTTTTTTTTTTTGCAGTTTTTGGCTGGGGCTGGGCTTGAACCTGCCACCTCTGGTATGTGGGGCTGGTGTCCTACTCCTTTGAGCCACAGGTGCTGCCCTAGTTAAGGAATTCTTAACTTGGGTCCCATGGAACAAGACAGTCCATAAATGATGCTTAGTGTGGTAATGAACCCGTGACATTTCACACAAAATGTTGTTTATAATTCCTAGGAGAAAAGTGTTCAATATAGCTTTCATAAGATTATTAATGGAAATTATCAGTGGTTAAGAATTTGTGGGCTTGGTGTGGTGGCTCATGCCAATAGTTCCAGCACTTAAAAGAGACTGAGGTGGGAGGATTGTTCGAGCCCAGGACTTCCCAGTTGTAGGGAGCTGTGATCATGCCTTCAAACTCTAGCCTGGGCAACAGTGTGAGACCCCAATTCTTTAAAAACAGAAATTCTGGTATGATGACTAGAATGTAAGTAAAGGCAAGGTTTCATTTAAAAAAATAGTATGTTGACAAGATTTAATATTTATAAGTATTGTAACAATTTTATTTTTTTGTTTCTTCTTGCCACCATAAAAAGAATATTTTTTCTTATTAAATGACATATTCACTATTAAAAAACCAAAAAACCTTTAAGAAAATATAATAAAAGTTAAAAAAATCCCCAAACAACATGACACCACCTAGAGTAACAATTGCTAACTTTTTGTGTATATCCATGTTATGAGATTGTGACTAGTAAGTATAATTGAAAATTTTATAAAAATGTGTTTTTACTATGTGTATGTTTTCTTATCTGATCTTCTATATTCAGTTTACTGTGGTCAGTCTTTCCATGTCATCAGATATTATCTATGTCTTCATTTGTAATTGCTGTGTAACAGTCATGTAGCTACAACTCTTTGTTTTATCTATAAAATTAGGGTAGTTAGCATGTGTTGGTTTAATAGATTATCATTTTATGAATGTCACCTTAGTGACTGGGAATGGTACAGGAAGAAAGCTAATTCAGAGGATGAAGAGAGAAAAGAATTGGAGAATAAATTGAAGACTATAAATTAGAAAAAAGAGCATCTAAGGATATGAAGGGAATGTTGTATGTAACAAAAGTGCTGATACTACAAGGCACAGTACTTCATGTAGGAATTGTGGTTTTTTTTTTTTTTTGGTTTGGTTGTTTTGTTTTGTTACTTGTTTAAACTTATTACAAAATGGGCTTAGGTGTATGTATTCTGGAAATTCCACATTCTTTAATAGGCGTTCAGCAGTCTTTGCTGTCTTTTTACTTAACCACTTTTTAACTTGTTACCAGATTTTTTCCTCTGTGCGAACTATGGTTGCCAGCCTGGGTGAGGTTCTGTCAATCTTTTATATTTGTGCTTAATGTTTGAAGCTATTACTTTCATTCATTTTTTTAATACATTTTCTTTATTTTTTTTTTTGGTCGGGGTTGGGTTTGAACCTGCCACCTCCAGTATATGGGGCTGGCACCCCACCCCTTTTTGAGCCGCAGGCGCCGCCCTACATTTTATTTTTTAGGACAGTTACAGAGGCTATTTTGAGTAGGTTAATGTATGTGCTTCTCTCTTCAAGGCTCTGGTCTTTATTTTGGCATCAAGAAATTTGTTTGATGAGTGACATATTGATATTGACCACTATTTAAAATATTGTTTTTCTCATTTATACATTTAGAAAAATTGGTGAGGTTGAATGCAATGGAATAGTAGTCCTTTCATGCTTTCAGCAGTACCAGGCTAGGAAAAATAATGTGAGACCCATTGGAATATTTATTGACAGAATTCTAGAGCCCAGTTTTAGGATGTTTTAATAATTTTATTTAACTAAAGCTACATATTTTATGCTAGGTTTTTTTTCTTTTGTCAGAAGCAGAGTGGCTCTGTTGCCAGGGGTAGAGTGCCATAACCTCAACCTAGCTCATAGCAACCTCAAACTCCTGGATTCAAGCAGTCCTCTTGCCTCAGCCTCCTAGTAGCAGGTACTATAGGTACCCACCACAACAACTGGCTAATTTTTTCTGTTTTTAGTAGCCATGAAAGTCTTGCTCTTACTTAAGCTGGCCTCTAACTCCTGAACTGAAGAGATCCTCTCACTTCATCTTTCCAGAGTGCTAGAATTACAGGTATGAGTCACTGGTTTATGCTAGGCATTTAGAAATTACCATTGCAGGAGGTGCCTGTGGCTCAAGGATTAGGGTGCCAGCCCCATATGCTGAGGGTAATGGGTTCAAACCCAGCCCTGGGCAAAAAAAAAAAAAAAAAAAAAAAAAAAGAAATGAAAATACATCCTGCATACCAGATAATTTTTTTTGCAGTTTTTTTTTTTTTTTTTTTTTTTTTGCCCAGGGCTTCGTTTGAACCCACCACCCTCGGCATATGGGGCTGGCACCCTACTCCCTGAGCCACAGGTGCTGCCCAAGCATATCAGATATTTACATTATGATTCATAACGAAAATAAT